>CM023455.1:146332661-146455161 GCA_013339765.2 Haemaphysalis longicornis
TTCAGTATGCCGTTCAGTGTCAGCGTCCTCGTCCAAGTGGCCGAGCACAGTTGGAGTCTGCAACCGACTTTTCAGTTCGTCGAACGCTGCACACTCTTTTGGGCCCCAACTGATGTGCACATCATTTTTTGTTAGGCGAGTTATCGGCTCCGCTATATCGGAAAGTTCTCCACAAAGCGACGATAGTACACGCAGAGGCCGAGAAAACGGCGTACGGCGTTTTTGTCGCTTGGTGTTGGGAAAGCGGCGACAGCAGCTGTCTTGTCGGGGTCAGGGCGGACGCCCTGGAAGCTGACGAGGTGGCCCAAAAACTACAGCTTTCGTACCCAAAGTGGCACTTCTAAGGTTTTAACTGACAGTTGGGCGACCGGATGGCCCCAAGAACTGCTCTCAGACGCACTAGGTGCTCTTCGAACGTTCAAGTTAAGTGGCGGCAGGACAATAATGAGGTGAACCATGGGTGACGATGAAGTGTTGTATTTACAAGATGTTGCCTCAGAACGATGCGACCTATTTACAGCGGCCATGATCGCTGGCGGCCAGCCGCATCCTCTTCGCCATCTTCGGTGACGCGTTATGCCTCTGTGGGGCATTGATAGGTGTTCCGTGACAATATATTGGAAGCTGTTCCACTGGAAAAAAAGCGAAAGAAGAGGAGAACGCTCGGCAGAGTTATCTTACTTCTCTTTGACACTGCATGACCCCTGTGGTGTTGAAAACAAGCAATAAAGCAAACCGAGCTGAACAAAACAATGCTAATTTGCAACGCAGTTTTCAATGATGAACTGCTTTGGCAAAATTTCACAGATGCCCTGAAGTTTATTGTATTGGAGTGGCACTGTAAAGTGAGTCGGGAATTCATAACGAGTTACCGATATACGTTAATTCTCTGGGAAGCTGTTGCGCTAGTGGTTAATGCTGTGTTTATTACTCGGTATTATTCCGAAGCACGCTAGGGAAGGGTCACATATTTCACTACCGCTAGCAACGACTATATTTCTGATTGTAAATAAAAAGGAAATACCCGTAGTTTGTAACTGTACGTGAAATCCCCGAGGATCAAAATTTGTGTATGTTCTACTGTTTCGGCCCGCTTGCGGCCATAATGCATCTTCTGCGTGTATTTCACCCTGACTATTTATAGAGACAGTTGCTAAGACAAATCTCCTGATTTCGCGGCTGGACAAGCTCCATACAAACATAATAAAATGACAAACTGCACCTACCGGAACACACCACACAAGCGTGTGAGAGATATTGCGGGATAGGCATCGCACGGAGCTCTCGCATTATCGGATATAGGCAGCTGAGGACAGGATTACTGTTGTTATGCACTCAAAGAGCTCCGCTCATCTGAAAGCAAGAAAACATTGCATCGACCGCAATTGCGCCTGAATGTCTGGTTGCTGAGGGTCACTTTGCTTTTATGCTTTTAATTTAGTCAATTCAGGCGGAAAAAGTGTTATAATTTGCGATGTTGCGTACCTTGGAAATTGAGTAAATAAATACACCGTAAAACATCCGGATGCAAGGCTCAATATTGAAAACAATGCAGCAGTACTACTATCCTGTAGGATAAACATTTCTAAATAGACATGAGCTATCCCTTACAACACCGAGAAAGGAGGGCTCTTGTAGTATTACAAATCTTACGTTTCCAAAGGGGTGTTTTCTCTTGTTCATTAGTTCTAGGAGTAGGGAACGGTATTTTTTGAGAACATTGTTAACGCGATAATGCATTACCCTTGGTCACGAGACGGATACATACATGGAAAAATACATGAAAGGAAGGTTACATACGACGTGAAAAAGCTCATTGCGGCGGGCGTCCAAAAGCAGCCACTCAATGTTACAATGAAACCCAACGCGGACTGGTAAGCTTCGTAGCGCTGTCGGCCAAGCAAAAGGTGCGGAACCTGATGGACCAAATGGTAGTGGCCGCAAATCCTTCCACGTCTATCGTAGAGCCGCTCGGTTTCTTTTACGGCGACAGAAGCCGCTATATTAACCTCGGCTGAAGGATTGCGACGTTATCTCGACCCCTTGGAAGCGCCGTTTCACGTTTTGTATCATTCCTGCTCTGTGACTTAGGTATATGCGAAGAACAAAGGGGTGTTTTCCTCGGAGTCAGAGAGTGATAGCTCCGGCAGATTTAGAAGCCCCAAAAGAAGAAAACGCTGCTACTAAAGACCGGAAGAAAGTTTTTTCGCATTACCCAAAATACTAGACTAACGCTAGTTATCGCAATGGTGAGCATAACACAAAAAAATGTTGGAACGGCTGTCTCACAAAGACAGCTCTGTACACGTCTGGGTAGTATCGTTGTCAGATTGGACGCTTAGGAGTACCTTGCTTTTCTAGAACAAATTTTGAATATCTTGAGGATGCTTATTACGAATAATGCACCTAAGCATTTTTCCAGGAAAAGTACCTTTATTTATTTTTCGCTGCTGACACTGACAACCGCATCTAGACGAGTATGTCCTTGAATATTCTATCAGCGCTTGGAAGGAGTCTATAACTAATGCTTGTTTTGGGACCATCGGGGAAATATTGGGGAATGATAGTCAGGTCTACATTTTTCTATCGCTGTGACATTTGCGAAAAGCACTGATCTCCCGTTCACTGCCCGGGGGCAAAGCCTACTCCCAGATTGTTAGGACGTAGGCCGAAGAAGGTGTCTTGTATTCGATGTGCGACGTGGCCTTGTTATAGCGTATAGTGTATTCAGGTCTTCAACCTTGAGGGATCTAAATAGGAGGTCTCGCCGATGGGCTCGGTATTGTTCTCAGGAGCTTTCTTCAGTTGTATGAACCAGTATTGAACGAAGAATGGCCACGTAGTAAGTCAGACGTCCGCGAGGTTATCCCTGCCATGTTGCGTGTACAAAAAACGTGAGGCCCCTTAGAGGCCCTTCCTGCTGTAGGTTGTCGTTCGAATGAAGAAGTGGCACGCAGAGCTCGTCGCCTTTTCAACTGCTGTGGCAACGGCTCAACCGCTCACTGTGTAAGGGTTTAGCCGTGATAAGAGAACCGGGTTCACTATGTCAAAGTAGATATTTTCTTACATTTTCTATCAAGCCTGGGTGGCCTCTATGCCGTTAGCACCTAGCGTACTGGCTCCCAATCTTTTTTTTTTTTGAGGTGCACGCCACGAACCTAACACCTGGTTGCCGGCAAAATTTGCAATCGCAGGAGCTGTGGGAATAGTTCATTAGCTATCTCTGGTAGCCCTCTACCTGCAATCGCACCGAATAAAGTTGTAATGCATTTTGCTCGGCATAGGCCGAACTGAGCTGTCTGCGTTGTCCGCGCCATCTGCCGAGAAAATTGTAGCGCGGTTGGTGGTGGCAGTATTTGTGGCTGTCACCTATTGCATTTGCTTCCCGTTGTGTTCGCGCCGCTGCAGCAATGCGCTCTTCGTCATGGGGGTTATATCCGCGTGTCCTCGATGGCAGCTTAGCGGTGCGGACTGTCAAAGCGGCACCAAAATCGGCCTTGGTAGAACGGGCGAATAGTAACTCAGTGTACTTTACGAAAGAATCTAGTTGTGAACCCTGGGCTGAGTCGCTTCCCTCTGGGCACTTTCACATCTCCCACTCCACTGTGACATTGCATTGTAAGGGAACAGTTCAAGCATTTCAAACTCTGTATGCGTTTAGCGTCCTATGATTGTTTGAAGCACCCGCTGGTGCAGCAGTTTTAGATCCGCGTGCGGCGGTTGTCCGAGCATAGTACAGACTTCTGCGTATACACCAGTTCGGTGGGCATCATAAAAAGTGCATCGCAACAACTCCAATTAAAGCGGTTTTCTCTGAGTATGGTGATGTCAGCCTGCTTTTTCACGTCACCTTGAGGTGTCGGAACCACATGGCAGATTTACCCTCCTTGCACAGCGGTGCAACTCGGATATCGAGGCAATCCACTACCAAATCTTACGGCCAACTGCTGTGTGCTGTTCCCACTGTGCAGCTTTAGGCGCATGGTATTCTGTCACAGTAAACAACATGTGTGAGGTGTTCTAATATCCTCTGCACAGGTGTTTTTGTCTGTCTTCGCACGGCCTCGAAAAGCGCTACACTTGAACCACTATTGTAATATACAGCCCATCAAGTATAAGAACGGCTGCAATTCTTAAGTTTGCCATCTCTCCTAATGTACTACTCCGGTGCAAGCCTCTAATTCGTGGCCGAAGCTGCTCATTCTGATGTAGTTTGGGGCGTGCGCAGGCGTTCAACAGCAATTGTAAGTCACCACTACTTACCACCGATGGTAGACTTTCCCTAACCACGACAAACGGGTCGTTAGCCTCCGAATGTCATCACTATATCATAGTTAGTTGACACATCAGTACCCGTGGGAAATGAAGAAAAGAGGAAATTTTTATTGTTTACTTTCTTCGGTCAACTCTTCTGGAGCATCACAACTCCAAGAGATGAAGTAAAATATGCCGTGTAGCAGCCGATTACATATGTGAATAAAGATGTGTTACGTTATTGCGAATTGTCTGAACTTCGATTGTAAACTTTAACTGTACGTAATTTTGGTTTAGAGTGTATGTTTGCTGTTGCAGAAAGAACTCTTCAGAATGGTCGCACAGCATCGCGAGGAGTGCGACAAAAAGTTTTCCATGCTGAACAGACGCCACTGACGCACAACCTCGGGAGCCTTGTTACGCCGCCTCTGCCTGACAATGCTATGATGAGGTAATTCGACTCCGTGTAATGTGATTTTATACCAGTCTAACAGAGCACCCAAAATAAGCCTTCCAGTCCAACAAATAGTTTTGGGGGTTGCTTAACTAGCATCTACAAAGTACGAAAATGGCGTGGCGTTCCTGGACACTGGCAAAGCTGTGGTATTATCGTCGATAAAATTCAAAATGACCTGACGTGATTTCACAAGCGTGCCTGTGTGAAATACAGCATAATCTGTAAACCCACTGCTAAATACAGCAAAAAACCCGGAATGTAATACTGATCGGGCGTCTTAATTTATCAGGTCGGCAACGTTGTATGTATGTCTTAAATGAAGTTTTTTGTGAAACCAGCGCAAACTACATTTAGTACAAAACAATGACATCAATGGTAATGATACTATTATGGTTATAAATGCAATCACTTTTCGTGTTTTTTGTCAATGCAGTTACTTTAAATTTTCCTGGTATTTTGTACCACACCACTTTCGATCTACCTTCCTATGCTTCTGCTCTGCACACGCGTAAAAACTGGATAAAATTTTTGTCTGGCTTTTGTAAAGCGGCTCTGCGACACCAGGCGATTCGGTTAGTATCTTAGTACACAAAGCCCGGGATTGAAACAAACCCAAGACCGATTTGATGAAAAAAGCAGTAACTCTGCTCTCTTCGTCCAGCTGTGTTCCAAGAGGGAAGTAACAAGGAACGGCACCATGCAGTCTATCTTCAGCAAAGATACTTCGTACGTTGACTCGTATTGCAGTAATCCGGTCGCATTACATGGTTTACTGGGCGAAAAACGTAGAGGTGCAGTTTCAAGATAGTGAAAGAAGCCACATGAGATGACGACTATGCACAGAGGAGTCAATCTTTGCTAAACATACAGCATAAATTCAGACCCTGCACGGAGAAGTAGGGGGGTAAACGGTGGACAATAAGCTTACCCTACCATTTTGGGGCCTAAGGTCATCAAATGGAACTTTTATATATTACAAATGCGTTTACGTTGCCTGTCTCCCATGATGACATAGGCACACAATCTTGTGGCACAAGAAGGAAAGGATGATACATGCGTATGCGCCTGCAATATTTTAGGACTAACGTTACCATTTATTTAGCAACGTTGCAACTGGCGCTTTGATATTGACGTGCCTTTGGTTTTGCTTAGCTTTGCCCATCAGTGTGCGAAACATTAGGAATACATGAGGTCAAGCCTTCGTAAACTTTTTGAGCTCCAAGACACTCCTTCTATGCAGTGCATGCATGAGCATTAGGGTTTCATTGCTGTTCCATCGTTAGCCTCATGATCGTGGTGTGAATGTGAGACTACTACTACGCCACGTGGTGAAGAGTGCGAAGCTTGGCGTATCGGGCAGCTGAAATTGTTTCTCTCACATTCGCTTTCATACTGGCAAAAATAAACACAGTTTTACAGGAACCACACACCAGTCTGGGCTCGGTGGTACTAAGAACTGCTGATGCCCCCATGTTGCTTGAGAAAACAATGCTATGGATAAGGTGTAGCTAAACGGATGCACAAATTACTTTACTACAATTTTTGGAGGGAATATGGCCAACACAAAGAATGTCGGAAAAGTCTGCATGATTAGTTTGGTAGTGACGCGAGAAATATTGCATTATCACTCAGTAAGTCTCGAGAGGACGCGAATTTGCACCCATTTTTACTATGGAAATATATAAAAACACTTCCTAAGCTTATCACTCTACTTATATATGAACGCTTGCGAGGACAATAGACACCTGCAATACCAGAGACCTTACTGGTAGGCGTAATGGATGAACCAGGTGTCTTACCTCAGAAAAAGCTTGTCTCACTAAGCAAGCACTTTTACATTGTGCCTTCTTAATCCTTCGTTTAGAAAGCGTCTAGTTTGAAAGAATAAAAATATATATAAATATATATATATATATATATATATATGCTATATATATATATATATATTATATATATATATATATATATTTCTTGCATTATATTTAAACGGGCGCATTCCATAAAGATTTTATCTCTGCGGTACTGGAGCCCGTTGTTGCAGAAAGTTTCTGACCCTGCAATCTTGACAGGAACGGGAATCATGGCGCGTTCTTTACACCCACATGCCACCTCTGTAAAGAGGGGGCTAGGGCTGGAGATCATATATTGTTGCAAAAAAAGTGCGCAGCTTCCACGAGTGGTGCAGAGCTGAAGAAACAGCAGAGCGGGCGAACCTCTCGCTTCGTCGGTGACCCAGCTGATACAACTGATGCGTATTTGATTGTAGAGGTTAACACGCCGACGCAACGCAGGCGTGCGCGGCGCTAGTGGAGTGCTTCCGATTAATTTTGACCCCCCTGGGAATCTTTAACGTGACCAGAATTCTCGTACACACGAGAGTTTTTGCTTAAGGCCTCCGTGAGAAAAGCGGCCGCCGCGGCAAGGAATCGAATCCTCGTTCTCGTGCTCAGCAGCACAAGGGCCTAGTAACTGAGCCACCGCGGCGGGTTGACATTTATTTCCGAAATTGCTGCTGTAAGTTCTTTACGACTGGCAAGCCCCGATTATTGTGTCCCCAGGCGTTCATATTTCTCACAAAGTTGACCGCATTACCACGCGCAAGAACCTGTAACGACCGGATTCGCGAACTCGGCGTGAACCAGAAAGAGAACAGCACGCGAGAGATCACGCCACGAAAGCTGGGAATAGAGCTATCGAAAGTGAAGTGAGACAGTGCCTGGCGCTCGTCTCGAGGAGCATGCCCACATGAGCTCGATATGCTTTCTTTTCTTTTAGGAACGAAGCTTTTCTTGCTCGGGCCAAGTCCCTCGTGCACACTAGTTCACGAGGCGACCGCTAGAGGCGCAGCTGTGCAAGTTCATAGGTCGCCCGCTAGATTGCTCGGGTTGCGCCTTAGAAAAAAATCAAGGAGGCGATAGAAAGGCGTAAACAGGCGTCTAGAGATCACAGACAGGCCAAGAGGGCAGGAGACAGCAGGAAAGGTGGACCTAAAATGGGAGCAATATAAGCAAATGAAACAGGAAGTGCAGCAATTAGTGCAGGCGAAAATAAAGGGGGACAGCGAGCGATGGGTAGCGCAAATACGAGGGAGGGGTAGAGACGCACCGAAAAGTTTTGGAACCATGTGCAGGCATTAGGGAAACGCACGATTCCCACAGAAGGCGGTACGATAGAAAACGAGCAGGGACAGATGCTCAAGGGAGAGGAAGCATTGTCATACCTACACAAAATCATCACGGAGAAGTTCGGTAAGGTGGATGAAGAGGCCCCGCAGCGCCAGAGATGTCGCGACGGGTAGGCCGGAATGTCTGGAGATAGATTGGGACAAGCTGAAATGGAAAAGAGCTGAGGAAAAGGTCCCCAAAAATACCGCGGTAGGCACGGATGGGATACCGATGGAGTTGGTTAACCAATTAGGACCAAAGAGCAAGGGAAAGCTACTACAAGCCATCAGAACAAGGATAGAATAAAGGCAATACCGGCCGCGTGGCAAATGAGCAGGATGAACTTGGTGTACAAGGGCAAAGGAGTCAAGACAAACCCGAGTTCGTATAGGCAAGTAACCGTCACGTCAGTGCTGTACAGGTTAGCAATGCAGGCAGTGAAGTTCGAACTAGAGCAGTGGGTGGAAGAAAATAGGATATTAGGGGAACTTCAAAATGGTGTTTCGAAAGGACAGAAGACTAGACGACAACTTATTTGTGGTGAGCCAATGCATAGAGGCGGCGAAGATGCAAAACGGACCTTTGTGGTTAGCCTTTCTGGACATTAAAGCGGCGTATGATAATGTAGACAGGGAGAGGCTATGGAGTATCCTGGAGAACGAGGGAATTGGGGCAGAATTCATTAGCTTACTCAGGGAGCTATACCGGGAGAACCAAGTGCAAGTAGTGTGGGAGGGGAACATATAACTTACAATAGGCCTGTATACACCTACAAGGGTTTGAAACAAGAATGTCCTCTCTCTCCGCTGCTGTTCATGATCTACATGACGGGGTTAGAAAGGAAGCTAGAAGTCAGCACGCTGGGGTTCGACTTATCCTACATGAAAAACGGGCAGGTGGTGGAACAACGGGTTCCGGGACTAATGTATGCAGACGACATATTGTTGATGGCGGACAACCGGATAAGTATGCAGGGCTTGATGGATATATGCGGTGAAGAAGCGACGCACCTAGGGCTATCCTTTAGCAGAGAAAAATCGGGGATCATGGTCTTTAACGACGGCGCGGAGCACAAAACAGTATCAGTGCAGCAAGTAGAAATACCATTGGTGAAAGAGTATAAATATTTAGGAGTATGGCTGAACAACAGCGAAGATTACACGCAGGCGCATGAGGCTCACCTTAAGACGAAAGGAAGACGGAACGCGGCTATAATGAAGCATAGAGCCCTCTGGGGATACAGCAAATACGAGGTGGTAAGGGGAGTCTGGAAAGGGGTCATGGTACCAGGATTAACTTTCGCAAATTCGGTTCTGTGCATGAAGCCAGAGACCCAAGCGGGCCTGGAGGTAAATCAGAGGGCGGTAGGCAGATTGGCCCTAGGGGCCCACAGCAAAACTACTAATGAAGCGGTACAAGGGGATATGGGCTGGTCGTCTTTCGAGGCGAGGGAGGCGCAGAGCAAGATAAAGTTTGAGGAGCGACTTCGTGACATGGAGGACGAAAAATGGGCCGCGAGGGTGTTTAAGTACCTGTATATGTGGAGGCGTTTTAAATCCGCACCTGTTTAAGTACCTGTATATGTGGAGCGTGGACACGCGGTGGAGACGGAGGACCAGACAGCTGACCAAGCGGTTCGGAAATTCGGTAGGGGAAAGTGGTGTTTACACAACAGTTAAAAAGCAGGTAAAGGCAGCAGAGACGACGAAGTGGGCAGAGACAGAGCATGGAAGCGAAAAAAACCCTGGAGACCTATAGGGCAGAGAAACGGGAAATTAAGAAGGAGGGATTCTATGACAATACCAGAGGCAGTACTTTGCTTTTCGAGGCACGGGCAGGGTGCCTGAGAACCCGGGCATACACGGGTAGCTACAGGCAGCAGGATGAAACATGTGCGTGCTGCGGCAGTGATCGGGAAACTATAGACCATATGTCAGGAACTGCACAGAGATACGACCACCGAGGTGCGGGTGAGGGGGAAACGACGCTGGTGGAGGCTTTGGGATTTGGGGCGAGGGTGAACTTCAACTTCAAGGCCATAGAGGTGACGAAGAGGCGACTGGAGTGGTGGTGGAGGAAAAGTAGGGAAGGGATGAGTACGCAGGCGGAGTAATCATACGGATGAGAATTTAGAACAGCGAGGGGAGAAAAAAACGGGGGTGGGGGCAATGAGTTTTTAAACAGGGAAGAGAGGGAGATGGGAGGGAGGATGCAAATCTATTAGGTTGGCTGGGAGTAGGGCGAGTAGGCGTAATAAAACTGGCAAATCGGTTTCTGACAACCAACGCCCCGATTCAAAGGGAAATGCGACTAATCATCATCATCATCATCATCATCACCTGTACACCTCCGTCTCCGCTGCTCCGCTGCATACTCGGGCGCGCGCGCTACTCATCATGAACACACTGGAAGCGAAGGCAGCGGCGCGGAGAGCTCGCAACGCGGCTGCAATGTGGCGGGTTTTTATAATGTGTGGGCGAATGTTTCACGGGTTACCGATAAGCATTGGAGCTTCGCCCCACTCATCATTATTCACTTGTGGAGATGGCGGTATTTTTTTGCGATCCCGTCATGTGGCGCAAGCCTACGCGAAAGCCGGTACGACGCTGGGCGCTCCTCGCAAAGCACACTCACGTGGACTAGGGATTTCGGTGCTATTTTTTCTGTTTGTGCATGGCGCAAAGAATAGCTTAAACAGGCCTCCTGTTCATAAAACTGGTGCAGGCGGTGGTGTAAGCAGGTTAGTGGCAGTAAAGAAGCCGCGGCACCCCGCCTACGCTAAGTGTGACCTCTTGCTCTCATTAGAGAAGTTCCCGCTTTCTGGCTCGGATCCGCCCCACACGCGCGTACTACGCGCTTACTCCATGGGTTACTGATCCTGGGAACACAGGAATTCTCATATCTGATTCTATTCGTTCGACACAACCATCAGTTTGGAAAACCACCACACTACCGCTGCCATACTTGCTTTTCCCTCTAAAAAGTACCGCGTGTTCAAAATGCTTATGTACAGCAGCACGAATACGGTTACTAGTTAACCGTGTTTTAATTAACAGAAATATGCACCAGTTTCATCTAGCGAAGGTACTTATATTAGAAAGCTTCAATTGTTCTCTTTCTGGGAACTTACGAAAGAAGGAAGTATCTTTTAATCTGCGTTTGTAAAAGATCGAAGACGGATGTAAAACGCCTGGCCTACCATGAGCCACCAAACGCCCATGTGCCCAGATTTAGGCGACCGTTAAAGCTGCTCTGATAATCACACCTAATCTGGAGCTTCCCACAATGGCGGCCCTCATAGCCCTGGTGTAGTTGACAGGTTAAATCCCACAATTACCTTCAGGCAACACCTTCTTCAACGAAGCACAAAAATTTGCCAATATTTTGAGTAATTTAAGGAACTGGCGGCGCTTCTGCAAGCAGCAAAGCGTTTGTCCAATGAAAGCACTCGCGGTTCACCTACAGACATAGCGATACATAAACCAACACACGCTATTTTTTGTATACAATTTGTGTTGTCGCAATTAAGAAAAAAAGAAATATAAAAAACTCCTAAATAGAAGCTGTCGCCGGGTAAAACTGAATAGTTCTGAAAACCCTCTGTTTCAAAGATATCAATGTATTCTTATGAGAAAAAAGCCAGCTTTCTCTAGAAAATAGAAAGAAGAAAACCTCTGCTCATGTAAAAAAAACACTAACAATGTTATAAAATACGTGTGGCATTTGCAATAGCTATTATCTTAAAAATTGTCCCTTCCAAAAGAAAAAACGATACAGTAATCACTTTTCTACAGAAACGCAGAAGACATCCATCGCGCGGAATCCCTGTCAGTAACCACTTTTAATTGTTTTGGCGTCTTTTTTGGCGTTTTGATCAAAAAATAAAGCCCACTGCGTGTCTTGTAGCATATCTAACAACTTTTCAAAGTTCTAGAGGATCCAATATTTTCCGATGGGAAAAAGAGGGCATTTATTTCCAGACGATGGAGGAGTCCTGAATGTTCCTCTATAAGTATTTTACGCTGATGCAGATAGAAACATCATTCTCAGTCGTAAGAAGCAAGGCCAAAGCATAGTTCTAAACGACCACCCTGAGCAATGGGCAAAAAAAAATTCACGTCTCACGACATACTATCACCTTAGTCATCATGATACTGCCTCAATCAGGTATGGCCAGTAAGGAATAATTATTACGGTGTGAGCTTACTCATTAAATGTAGCGGATACTTCTCCAGTCATTACAAGATGGTCACACAGTAAGTGTTTGGGAACAAAAACGTTGCAGGTATTTTAAGGTAATGTAGTTCATCAGAGCAATTTGCCTGCCCGAGGTCAGTTTGCTGGCTTTGAGTAAATTTGGGGGGCATGAAAATTTTGTGCTATAAGCAAAAAAGAGGTGAAAACCTTGCGATTAATTATCCCGTGGCTTAGTGGATTTTCTCATTCTAGCTCTCAGCATAAGATGAATGTCACACAGTTTTCTTGAGGCGCCGTGGTAGCACAAAGGCACAGAAGCAGGTGATGTACTTGACCTCTTCTACGGGAACACTGCTTGTGATTTTCCTCGGGGGACAGAGTACGTTCACCGGGGGTGCCTATTGCTGCTGCGTTACTGGCAGCCAGATATTTGTTGAAAGCAAAACTGAACGACGTAACTCGGTCCGTTGTTATTTAATTAAGGTTGGTGTGGTGACTCGATTAACATTGCGAAAGAAAAAAATGTGCCTATGCAGTAAGAAAGAAGTAGGGCTGGTGTTAAAGGTTTGGCTAATGGATGAGTTCTTAACGTCGCCATGGTGACAATATAAAAAAAAGACTACAGACACAAAAGAAATAAAAACCACAGGTCATATTCTATTACCTCAAAATATTACACCTAAATACTTTTAACTAAGACATGTGCAAATAGACGCAGTGAACACAGTAAAGCGATCAGAACGGCGCATTATTTTGTTCTGTTTCTTTTTGTTTAACGCCCTGATGTTGCGCCAAGCCGAGTGGCGTGACATTTTCAGGCCATTGAATCATGGCGTTGTTGGCGAAGTTTTTACATCCGTTTCAAATGATATGGAGCTGAAAACAAAACGCGGATGTTACATTTCACCACCACCTATTTAGGGCCACGATGTTGGGCCTGTTACCTTTTTCGGGTTTTCGGGGCAACCATTCACACTTCATGAAGTTTGATCGATATAGGACTCCTTGACGTTCATTATTTTAAAGACATGACTTTAATCCCAAAGAATGTCGGGGGGTAGGTTAATATTTAAAGCGGAGTTTTCAAAGACATGACTTCAAAAACCCAAAGAATGTCGGGGGGGGGGGGTTATTATTTAAAGCGGAGCTTTTTACCTCTACCCCCACAGGGTTCTTTCTTCACCGTTGCTGTGAGCAGAAAACTCCCGCGAACAAATAAAAGAAGTTACTGAAATCACCAGTAATTGAACCTAGAACGAATAGAGACACGGAGCGAAGGGCCGTTGCCTTACCGAATGATCTAGAAGCCCACGCATAGATAGAAAAGACAGATGGTGCACACACCAAACACATCTGTTAACACATTCCGTTCTCACTGAATGCCTCGTGATAGGGCCACGCGACCTCTCGCGACGCTGTGCGCTCCGCCCACTGCACGTGTAGCCGCCGTGTGCGCACCTTGCGCATGCCGTAGCAGTTATAAAAATAACGGAAGCTCACACCAACGCATGCCACCTCACATCTTCTGCGTCTGCTCCGTCGATCTTGTCGTCTCTGTCGGTGGTGGCAGAGACGGAGAAAAATCAGCAAGTCCCGGATTTGAGGTGCCTTTAATCTTATAAAACAAGAGTTTCCCATCATGTGCTCGACCAAGACAACTCAACCAACCACCCTTAATAAATCATCCATAGATTTACCTTGCCGAAGAATATCTCTTTGCAGTAATAAAGGCTGTGTTTAAGTGCATTTGCTTGTCTCTGATATTACTCATCGTAGAGCTACGTGCATGAATTAATGTTGAGGCGCATGGGCAATCGTTGCGGATGTCATTTACAGCTCGGCCTTCTAACCATCTTCCCAGAATGCATTGGTGCGCATTTTTGTTGTGCCGTTTTTATGGGCGCTTTTGTGATCTTTCGCCACACTACTGCTGCCTGTATCAACTAAACCGTTATTGTATGATCGTTTGGTGTATAGACAGCACTCTTATTTTATTGAAGGGTGTAGCAGTGAACGATCTTTCAGGTGTTCTAAAAATGTTCTTTGTGCCTTTCAGGCTAAACGAGAACGGCTAATCTGTGCAAGTGAGTTGCCGAAGAGGAGTTGCTTGCACACCTTGCCATTACATTATATTTAAAAAGCACTGTCTACCTGTCCTATTTGTTCAGGACGCTAAAAAATCCTTCGTTTGGTTTTTTTGAACACGGAGAATGAAAAAAGCGGCTTCTTTTTTTGCGGTAGTGAATTATACATGCACATTTAATGTGTTTAGCCAAAAGAATTTACTTCTTGCTATTCGAAAGTCACTGTTACAATGGCTATTTTTGACACGTATAAATACGTTTATTTGACTGTAATCAAAATGTTGCGTTAACAACCTTCTGAAAACGTTTTCACAGCTGCACTGAAAAAGTATGTAGTTGCCCATCGCTGAAACTGCAGGGAAATGTTTATTATTGTTTGAACAATCATTGCAGATCAATGACGAATTGCAGGAATCAAAACTGAAAGTTTGTTGTCAACTACATTGATGTTTGCTGAAACAGGTCTTGCGAGCTCTTGTTGTGAACGTGCAAAAGAAGCGTATTCTGTGGAAATTAAGTGGTTTAAATAAAGAGTACAGTGTCACATCACTTCCCACTGCGGTTAAAAGTAACACGTTTTTACGTACTGTTGGAGCAGACAAAAGTGCCTATCGTACCCTTTGGCGGCAGTAATAAGCGTAAAGTTAGACAAAATGGTTAAATAATGAATTTTATGCGGTTCGGGCCTTCTTATAACACGCAATATGTGCTTTTGGTGAATGCGTGCGTGAGTCGTGCACCTAGGCCTCCCGATTTACCTTTTTTATTGTGTTTTACCTCAGATGTATCTTAGTTATCGTTCTGCCAGTTTTTGCTGCTGAGACGCACTGCTGTTGCCGCTCACTTGAATTATATGCCTTGGCCTCAGAATGGTTTATTATGTTTCTCTTATGTAACCTGAAGTTCTTGTTATTCCTCTTTTCTGCATATCGCCAAACCTTCGCGTTGTTACACTTGTTTTGAGTGCAAGGTACTTCACATGTTTTGTCATTTTTGTTACGATTCTGTATTAGTTTCTGTGTATTGCTCGCTGTTGTTGATGACCACCCTGTTACATATTGAAGTTTTTACCCCCTTATCCAATGCTCTCATTTAGCTTGCAGGTATCATTATAAGTAAATAAATAAACACATGTCGTAAATTTCGTTGGTCTCCTGGTCATGGAAGCGTACTTGTGGGCTGGTTAGGTAAAACGAAGCCGTGCAATATTTCCTGTGCAATACGATAAACCGTAAAAACTGAAGGATGGTCGTAAAACACGAAGCAATGTCTCATCAACAGCTGGGGCGTTTTTGAAAAATTTAGAACAATAAAGGCACATTCCACCCCCCTATTGGTGGAGATGTGCCGGACAAGTACGAGAGATATGAAGAGTTCCCCAATAGATCGGGGTTGCGCCCACGTGTAAAAAACAAAATAAAGATCAGCTCTTGAAGAAGGACTTCTAACATCAAGGTGTATAAGCAAATCATCAGCCCTTGTAAAATCCCATTGTACGCCTTAGTATTTTATTGTCACGCTTGATCACGGAATGACACGTAGCAGCTGCCGTTGCACAACTTATCAGTGCACCAGTCGAGAAGAGACGGTTTATACGCGTTCTAATATGCCGTTACCAAACTTCTGTTCGCTTTTTTGATTTCGGAATAGGAGTACTCGGTTCTCAACCTCACTGCTAAAAGAAAAACGGCTCGAGAGTTTTCAATGTCACAGCGTTCTTGGTTTATTTTAAAGAAGGGGTGCCTAAATCCTCATTCCTTGAGCAATTACGCCCGAAACTCCTATTGGGTGCGGATGATGCGTACCATCCAAAGGAGCACATACTGAGAGATGAGACTAGAAGAAGTAGGGGGGGGGGGGTATGCATGCATGTATAAATATAGTTGATAGAAAAGGTTCTAGGCTATGACGTTGACTGTATGATTAAGTGGTCACAGTGAAAACAACATTTATTCTAACGTTTGGACCGGAAACCGGTATTTTGAAAGATGCAAGAAAGTGCAGATCAGTTGTCTTTAGATACATTTCTATTGTGGGTGGTGGAAAAAATGTAAGCAAAAAAAAACTCGGCTCTACGCGACCCATACGCATAGAAAGCACTAAAACGCACAGGTGGGGAGAAAAGGAAGGAGGAAGAGGTTGGATTGGTGCCGAGAAAGAGAGCAGAAAAGGGGTGTATGGAAGACAGGTGAGGGTTTTTTGATAACATGAAAGTGTTGCATTTCCCTGGAGGCACCACGTGAAACGAAGAAGGTGAGGGTCTGTGGAGCGGCGAGTTTCTTGCGCGTGCATGCGCAATGACCTGCTCCGTGCGGCGGCAGCCTGTTACGACCACTGCTAATTTTTTTTTAGAAAACATTGCTGCCACACGCAGGTGGCAAGGTATGGGAGTTTCAAAAATGCGGATATATACAAAAGAACTAGAAGAAATTGAGGGGTCAGGGGAAATACAAGAAGGGGGTGGCGAAGCCAAGTGTAACTCAAAGAAGCGCAGTGCAAGAGTTAAACCGAGAACATAAGAGAGAGAGAAAAAGAAGAGCGGTAGAGGAAAAGGACGGGCGTTTAGAGAGGGAGGGAGCGAGAAACACACCGCTGAAGTGCGCAATAAAAACGGGTCGAGGTGAGTCTCAGACGACAGGTGGTTTCACATCAAGTGAAATCGAAGAGACAGTTTTCTGCGAAAAAACCTAGTCTTCCAAGACGCGGACGCAGAAGGGCACTGCCATACCATGCAACGGTAATGCAGTGCAATGTAACGCAAATTTAAGCCAGATCACACAAATACAGAGAAGTAAATGTACATAAAGCTAAATAACACATATATGAACCAGAAAAGACATCATCAATGCGAAACATCTTATCCGTTCGCATATACGCATACAGACACACAAAGAAAGCAGGAAACAATAAACAATCAAAATAGAGGAAAAAATCGAGAATCGGTTTCTCCTGCCCGATAGTAATTGTTCAGTCCAGAAAGATTAAGAAACAAAGGGGGGTTCAAATGGTTCAATATACATACATTGGTACCTATATGGTAGGGAAACGGAGATACATGGTACAATACACAATGATCTTAAAAAAAGAAAATAGAAAAAAAAATTAGAAGAAAACACTTTTTTTTAGAACAAACTTTCTCAATTTCTCGTGTCACCAGCCTACTGGGGTTCATGACTGGGCAAGCAACACAATCGGCCTCTGTTTTCATTTATATCTCCCAAGACAGTGCTAAACTTGTAAATGAGGTAAGATTCACGGGCTTCAGGGTCACAATGTGTTTTGAAATGGGACTAAGCACCAATGCTCTTAATTCGTGGAAGTGGTTGGCCAGATTATTTACTTGTTTAGATAGGGGAAGGTATGGTAAGCACTCTATGTGTGCTCTGTGGTTGTTATTTCACCTACTTAACGGATTCTCAGTTTTCCAAGGTAGTGGGCGTGGCATATGGTGCATTAAAGAAGGTAGATAATGTTTGCGTTGCCACATTCAAAATTTCCTTTTATCTTGACAGAGAATGAAGACTAGGCATTTTGTAGCATGTATGAGATCCATATGGTCGATTTTGTCATATGAGTTTTATAAAGATTTCCTTTATATTTTTTCTAATTACAGGTTTTTAAAAATCGGTTGCCATAATTATTTTGTTTATGCTATTGTAATATTGAATCGATTTAAGGTGGTACGTCCGCCAAATGTGCATTTTTGAGGGAAACAAGGTTTTATTTTTTGTTATTATTTGTATTTGGAGCGTTATTTTGTAGAATTTTTTGTATATTTTTCGGTTCTTGGGATATATGTTCCTACAGCGTACTTTTAAATTTGTAGCAATGTTTTTGTAAAGTTTCATTTTTGTCAAGTCTTTAAATTTAGGTTGTTCAAATTTTTTTCCGATGAATTATGTCCATTTATTGTAATACACCGAATATTGGTATTACTGCCGCCAAAAATTTATTTTTGTGAAAATGCGAGGTATAAACATTTCAGTCATTGTCGAAACATTTATGCGTATTTTAAAAGTGCTTCTGCGCACTTTTTGTTGTTATTTGGTTTTGGGGCACATTTATCAGATGCATATTTTTGTGCTGTTAAAAAGTTTCCCGGAACACTTTTTTTCTAATGCTTTATATTTTAAGTAGTTTAATAATGTCCCACTAATTATTTTTATTAAGGATAAAGATGAATGAAAGCATTACTTCTCGCAAATACGCAGTTTTGTGGGAACACAGGGGTTACACGGTTGCCTAACGTTCGCTTTTCCATTTGGAAGTTTAATGCTCCCTTCGGCCTTGTTTGTTTATTTTTAGGATTTCGAGGGTTGCATAGGGTGCTTATGTTTTATTCTGTGAAATCATTTTTTTTACATTTTTTTGTTTTTTCTCTGGTTTTTTAGTGCTTTAAAACTCTATCCACCAATTATATTGAGTTATTCCAATATAAAATAAATGTGTTACTACTGGCAGATTTGCATATATGCTGAAATGCAAAGCATTACACTGTTTGCTCATTTTGGCAGTTTCCTACTATTGTGCATCTTATTTTGTGCTCACGTTCGTTGACCCTTTCAGCTATGAATCTGCTTACAAGTGAAAATATTTTCTTCATACCTTCGCACAGTTTTGGACTTCAGAAGAACAGAAATTAAAAACTTACGCTGATGACGCAGCTATATATAATTTCCGAGCGTGACAAATAATAATTTAATGAGGTAATTTAAATTTTTGTACGGGCAACAACAATTTTTTCTATTTGTTTATAAAGCTACGACACCCTGAGTGAACCGGAAAGATAAATCTGCTAGTGCAAATATTTACAGCTTTTTAAACATTTTTTGAAAACCGGGATTTCAGTTTCTTTACCAACCGCGTCGTCATACCCTGGGTCGGTTACAACGTCTCCGTTTTCATTCCGTCCAGCCCGGCAAAAACATCAAAATAGTTATGACTCTTGCAAGATGCATCTTTAAATAGCCCTTGCCCAGAAAACTAGCAGAGTTTGTTGGGTGCTCAAGGGGCTGGAAAATATTTTGCGTAGTGTCGTCTAATGACGACACCAGTGTTCAAAGGGTTGAAACTGTCAGAACCCCATCTAACGAGGTCTATGGTGACAGCAACAGATTTTGTTAAATCGAGAATGTTGTAAAATCTACTGGGATAATAAGAGCAGTTGATTCCACAAATTCAGCGTCTAAAGGGAAGCGGGTCTCAGCAGATAACATGACGTTGTAATTGCGGCAGCCGCAACACTCACCCGCACCAATCATATTTGTTATGGGAAGTTCCAATGCTCCTTATTAGGCGTGTGTTTATTGATTATTCAGCAGTAAAATTTTTCCGCTGCACCTATTTTCATGTGTATTCACCACCTAGCCTGTACAAAAGCTATCTTATTTGATTTTGTCGGCGCTATTCCTACTGAGGAATCCATTATGTTTCTCAAAACACTCATTAAATATATGTTTCAGCGCCCTTCCCCCGTAGTAGGCATTGCGCAAAAAAAATAGATTTTCATTTCCACCGTCATTTTCACCTTAGGGCTGAAAGGAAAGGTATCTAACAATGCTTTTGAAACTATATAAAAACATGCGCAATGGTGTGATAAGCAAGCACATGAAGCGATCAAACAAATAGGATAAGCAACGATATTCTACAAAAGATATGTTCAATATAAAAACCCAGTCCTTCCGTTACCTTGATGTTGCGCGAAATTCGGGAGCCGTAAACTCGCACGAAAGACGCCAATCAAAGTGTGCTTCAACCACTTCAAGGTGCGACTGTGCTTCTCTTAGTAATTTTTGAATGTGAACGTACACTACCTAGTCGAACATCAAGTCTCCATTCACACCACCACTCGAAAAAAATTTAACTTCCCCAACCAGCCACACTCGTACTTGGCGTTGTGCATGAGCAACTGAAAAAACCATGGCGAGTACCTTGCTCTGTAAGGGTTCCTATGGCAAATGATGTCTCGTCGTCTAGCATGGTCACACCCTGGACGTCAACCATGCGGCGGTATATATTAAAGTCAGGGCACCCTCAAATCCCCATGGCGGATTGTGTGAAATACGGTTTCTCAGTGGGATACGTTGGTGGAGGGGGGGCTATTGCACTGTTGTGTGGTGCGTTCACAGATGAGGACATTACCCCTAGTTCATAAGATCATACTATGAAACTGCCACTGACGAGAAGTCGTAGGTGGGGTAGAGCAAAATATAAGGGTATATGTATTAAACAATACTTTCTACGGGCCGCACAAAGACCGATTATCAGCGTTTATTTTGCTTTTTTGTGGTTTTCGTTGGTTTGTAAGTGTGTTTTGCTGAACACGTCGACAATTTCGATTGAGAGCTGGAAAGTTCGTCGCGCGAATATTTCTGAATTAGCGTCTCGACTGGGGCCAGTTGGTTGATTCTGAACTTTAACAACAGCGCAAATGACAAGGACAGCGCTTGTGTCTGCTTCTTTCTTAGTCCTTGTCATTTGCGCTGTTGTTTAAGTTCGAATATTTCTGTATCTACCCATGTTTTGATGCGGTGGCAAATCATTTGTGTAATCTGGACCTTTCCCACTTCTTTCTGTGGGGGGTCCCTTTGGTATGCTTTATTTGCGGGATAAAACTCACGTGTATGAGTGTCTGTGAAGAGACTGTAGCTCCGCTGGTTGCGGGGCACACGTCAAGGTTCCGATTCATTGTAGGAGTTCAAACTTGTAAATAGAGAGTGTGAAAAGGTCATCGTTCTTTTTTTAAACAAATATGTAAAAGACGCAATTTGTTATCGTAAAGACGCAAGCACAAGGATATCTGATGCGTTCTTTTCTGTTTTGTCGTTGATTCTGTCTCAAAAATTCAGAATGAATACCGCAATACGCTCATGAGCACTCTCACGACCACGATAATGGCGACACGCGAGAGCGCCTGCCCGCAGTACCTCCCGCTCTTCAGTCAAATGAACCACCCATGGCCTACCCGTACACCTTCAAACAATAATTAATGACATCATCATCGTTACAATTCTTCAAGTTGGGCTATACTGTATAGCATTTTGATCAAATTTCGCATGCTAAACTCGGTTTTTGAATCTGCGCTTGAAACAAGCGCACATATCCTACATCTTGCTTTCCTGAAGTAGGACATCGTTCGCCAAATGCCGCAGACTAGGAGCCAGAAAGTCGGTCTTTTTATCGTCTTGTATCCCTGGCCGACCGCTTCCCCTGGGGTCACATCTAAAATTCGACTGGTGCTGGGACCACGATTGGTCGAATGGGTGTCGGCGGCCGACGGAGAGGCTACATCACACCTGTGCGACATTATTGTGGGAAGCCTCTAACAGGAGACGCTACACAACAGCTGCAACCAGCGAGATAACTTTATGATTTAGGACTGGGACGGAGCTCTCTTTTAGAGCATAGGCTCTCGAACTGCGGCTGCAACCGGCCCTACCAATGACGAGCGTTCAAGCGTTCGGGTGCACAATTGTCATAAGCAAGGAGCAACGATACCCATCTGTAGAATTCGAGCTAAGCTTTGAAATGGCGTGCCAGTTCCTGGCGACGTTACAAGAGCACGGTTTCTACCTAACGTCGTTAGCGGCACCGCGGCACCCCTAGCCAACGTTTATAGAACCCCTAGCTACAGCGAGACACGATCCGATCAGCATGCGCACAGCAGCGGACAAGGCATTGCGCTTTTAGGGGCGAAGCTCTGCTTGCTCGGGCCCTGTCCCGTCCCTCGTAGCGCCGTATACATTCCACTGATGATGATTGTGGCAGGACGCCCCTAGAGATTGGCCAACCGAAGATTGGAAGAAGCGGTAAAAACGTTCAACGCGTCCGTTCCTACCAAACAAGGAGGAGAGAAAGGAGAATAGGTGGTCGTTCGTCGTCTGCGAGTTGAAGACACGCACCGGGGGCACGCGACACAAGATGATCTGCGAAAGGCGACGGCCAAGGTGGCTAAAATGTCCTCTACCGAAATTGCCAACTTACCCATGGGAATTCTCATCATCCCTAACAAGCCCTACATGATCACCGCAAACATCCACGTCATCGACGGGCTTGGCAACAGAGTGGTGGGAAGTGTGAAGCTTTGGGAGCGAGGAGTGGTGGTCCTTACGTGGCGGTGGCCCTATTCGATCCCACGCTGCATGGGATCCGCCCGCGACTGCAGGTACGTGGCGCTTTTCCCACTGCGCTACGAACCGAGATGCGAGCACGGCTACAAACGCAGATTGTGGGCGCCGTCAAAAGATTTATAACAACGCCTCGAGTCTGTATATGATGTGTGGGCGTATGTTTCACGGTTTTACCGATAAGCATTTGAGCTTCGCCCCTCTCATCATCATTCACTTCGTGGTGGTGACGAAATTTTTTCTTCTTCTCCTCGGCGTGATCGCTCCTTTTCGAGATGCTTTAAGGGGGGCGCGGTAGTGCATAGCTTAGGGGTAGGGTAGGATGAGTAGGTTTAGCGTAAAGCTGCTACAATGGCGTTCTTTTTCGCCTAAGGAGTTAGGAGTGCGTACAGCTGCAAACTTCAAGGTTTTCGAGGAGCTCAAGCGAAAGATTTTTGTCAGGCAGTTTGAGATAGCGACAAGCCAGTGGTGAGGGCCGTTGACCACACCACGAGCGTTTGACCAGGAACCAACCAGAGATAATATTTTCTTCTTCGAACAGCAGCCGAGTGATCCTACAAATATCCTATCAAGAATTCAACTACGCCATTGCGAATAAGCCAATAGATTTGATGTTACAATTTTGCATAAAAAACCCCTTCATTGTTTTGGAAGCCCTGAAAGGCGAAACCAAGAAATTTGCTTCACTACAATTTACGTGACCTCAGACCCGCTCAAATATGTTGTAATTATAAAACGAAATTGCGAGTTCCAAAATTTCTTATGAATGTTGGTCTACCCATTGCCCTGTGAAAGCCTTCTAGTAGATATTCTAGGGTGATTTTGGCTGATGCCTTCAATTTAGGCATATGACCGGCGTCTGTACAAAGAAAAACGTTGTCGCCTGGAGCAACGTTGACGCTATCTTTCAGCGGGCCAGTTTGGGCGTGTCCACGCTTTTTTTCTCTTCTACATTTTTCCACAAAATGTTGCACTTGCACAGTACTTGTTTGTACATTTTAGATAGAAAATAGGATATTCAGAGGACAAAGAGTTCACAATCGACGCAGGAAACGTTATGCTGAAAACTGAAGGAAACAGGCATTCTCAAACACGTTCATGTGTGCTGAAGTGCAACACAGTCTAAATTATTCAGTTATGATGTGCAACACCTAAACGGCACGAAGTTCTACACAGAAAAAGGGCCGACATGCAATATCTCATCAAAATAATTTAAGGGTTCACTTTTAGACTTTCAGGATGCGGGAGCGTCTCCTCTCTGTGCCTCCGGTGCTTAATTATTCCTGAGGCGTATGACTTCCTCTGGTAGAAAGAGTTCACAACACCGGTTTATGAGCCCACTGGCCTTGCGCTCTCCTAGCCATTCTTTGTTATCTTTTTCTGTGTTTTTTCGATTGCCACAGCCCAGGTATTCGCTGCCTTGTTGCTAATTTTGTTGAGTAATAACTATCGACATTTTTTCAGCTAATTATTAATCTCAGCTTTTTGGCGCGCTGCACGAGCGAGAAAGCTATTTTCACAGCAAAAATGGCGGCAAAATTATGGGTTCAGTCGACAAATGTTGCGGCAGGTCATCGGCCGAACGAAGTGGCCAGTTCTTTTCGGACTGCGCAGCTCCCTCGCAATGCCAGCCACAATGCAAAGACACGTTGCTAAAGCCATGCGCTTTTTTGTATTTACGAGGAACAGACCAACGATGAAGAGTTTTGGCGACGCATATCATTTTTTATTCACACTAAATTAGCATTGATAGCTGTATGTTGATTCGCGCATAGTATTTCACATGCATGGTGTATCTACCTGCGTCTCAGAAGTCTTTGTTTAGAGGCCGGGTAATGTCCTTATTTCCCCAATCGAGCCTCTCCAAAATACTGTAGTGAGCGCTTTATTTTTAGTGTTTAATCCGCCCGACTAGAGAAGTGTCACTGTAAAATACTTAGCAATTGTGGGGCCTGTGTGCAAAAGCTGCAATAAACAGCATTTCAAAGGGAAATGATCTTAGCTTAGGTGAACCTTAATTTGTGTACGATAAAATATCCACCGTGTCAGAAAGGCAGAGTTCCTAATATATTTCCTACTAGACGCGAGTTTAGCCCGCAGTCTCCAAATCATCACAAGGTTCTGGTGAATGTTGGGACGAGTGATTGACTTGTCTACAAAAAAGACTTTTCGCTAGAAAACTCATTCGCACGAACTCACGCGGTATGAAACACTACGAACTTTAACTCCTTTCCATAACTGAAAATCGCCAAGCCATTTTTCAGACAGGGGCCGGGAAGAGGTTTAGCGCAGCCCTATTTTGGGCATGGCAGTGGAATGTCTACAACGCGGAGTGTGTACAGGACAGTGTCGAAGACACCGTGTGGTAGGTTACGCTAGGCAGGCGGCAGGTTTGTGTAAAACTTCGGGAGCACTACATGGAGAATGTTTGCAAATGTCTTGTGTCGCCTCGATCGGTGTTTAAACAGAGTGAGGGTCACAAGAGCGCAGAAAGGTACAGTGTGGAAGGCGATTTGGGACAGAATTGGTCGAAAAAACAAGATAGCTCAATTCACAACGATGGCGTCCTCGCCCGCTTGACGACAGATAGAACCCAAGTTCGCCATCTGTCAAGTGTATGAAGGCAAACAGGAAGCCATAGAGAGACATGACGATGGAGTGGAGAAAGCCTACACAGAGAGTTGTCTTTGAATAAAAGAAAAGATGCCTGTGATTCGGTGGCAACGTGGCAAGGGGTCGTTTTGACGACGTGTGTGCTTCTCCGGCCTCCCCTACACCCAGCCGCTACGAGAAAGCCGGAGCTAAACGGGCACATTGTTCCGAGCGCCAAGGTATTGAGGGACACATGTGACATGATCACGCATTCTGAAAATCAACCAGGAGACCCTCATTCATTTGAAGAAGCTTGTTGTGCGTGAAGTGCTACCGCCGCTTTTCCAGCACCACGTTTTTTTATTATCTTCTCTACCTGCGTGAAACAAGAAAGGCTGGAGCTTATCGTTTGTTTCCAAGGTAACTGATGATACGATATCGTCGCCTTTTGTAGCATTCAGCGAAACAGTGTGAATCAGGGGTCGACATCGACCAAGGTGAGCCGTTTTTAACTCCAATTCTAACTCTTCTAAGCGGGGCTCTTCACTTAGGGCAGTAGCGCAGTGAGAATAATAGTTTTTCGTTCAGTAAAACTCGTCAATGCGTAGTGCAGTCGTTTTGAAGCCATTCCTACATCGCAAATGTGTCTTACAAGGGCGTAGAATTGCCGTGTAAGCCTCTCAAATCCTCTCAAAAATATCAAAGGCAACGTATCTGTTCCGCGCTGCACTGAAATACCGGTGTCGAAACGACACAGGGTGAAAAATTAAGTATGGGGGGCGGTTACATGCCGACATCTTTGCTTTCTGACTAACTTTATTGGCGGATTTCACAATGCTGCTTGGATTACAGCGACCACGTTGAGTGCCATCAATTTGAATTTAGTATTTGCCGACGCAGTGCAATCTATTTTTATCTAGCATCAAGCTCTCGTGAAAAAACTGCTGCATTCACTATTCTGTAAATTACGGTCGACGTATACCTTCAGCTGATATCAATGCAGAGGGCGTTTGCTAATATTCTACAATTGTGTCACACTGGCTTCATCGTATATGTTCAAAAATATTATTTTAAGTGATCGCGATTCGGCGTTAAAATATTTTCAGTAACCGAATGGCTACGTACGGGGCATAACCAAGATCTAGCCAATTACCTTCAATCGCATATGCCCAGAAGATTGCGCCATAGCAAAGCACTCAGGAACTATTGGGCACATTGAAAAAGACGCTCAAACGTGTAACAATTCCGCCGGTAGGGTTTACTTTACCATAAGCTCGTTACAAGTGTCAATACGTAAACGTGGCACCATAGTTAGGTAATTTCAACATTACCATAAATGCATACCAAGCGCCATTGTATATCGCCCAATTAAATTAGAGGTTTCCTCTCAAAATGCAGAGGTGGGATAGTTTGATGATACTAACAGAGGGATTTCACCACAGGATAATATTTGCAGTAACCCACTTCAGTGATATGAGTGCAAAACTAGTGTGGCAGCGGCGTAGGTTCAGCGTATTGCAGCGGTGGTGACGTTCAATACACCAATTACTGAGCGTTCGCTCAAAGTTAAGGGGTGCTTCTTAAGGTGATAATTTCGGTCCACCCATTGCAGTTCGTTGCTGTTTTATAAGACGAGGGTAATATTGGTTTATGAGGAGGCGACACCGAATATGCTGGAAGTACCAAAAACACATAAAAATACCCAAAGAAAGTCACAAGAAGATCCAATCATGCTGGCCGTGTAAGAGAAGAAAAATAATTTCCAAACATAACGGGCGATTTATTTACTTGTGACTGTGATTAACTCGGTGTTCGGCGGTGGGAACCACGAGACGTGGACATGGAGTCAATGACGACAGAGGCGACAACACGAAGGTGAAGCGTAGATGCAATAAACGGCAGAAAGCGGAAAAACCGGGTTGCGCAGAACGGGAAGGAAAAAGAATAACAAAATAGAGAAATAAAAGAATGAAACACAAAGGGAGAGGAAAGCGTCAATTAGTCCTTCCCTGTCGCAGTTTCTTGACGATGTGTGAAACGTAGCACAAGCGTGAAGCAAAACTAAACAGTCTCACTTATGCAGTCCGTTGAGACTCGGCCGCGAGTGGCTTGATGGCTCCACGCTGACCGGGACGGAAGGCGAAGCTGCCAGGCGCAGCGAAAACGTCAGGAGAGTGATACCAGCGCTGTTGCCCGGTGCAGTAACGTATCCGGCTGGTGACCACTGGGTACTTGGGTATGTCCCGGCGCGGTCGCACGGGCGCCGTCGATGGGTGTATTTGCAGCTGATGCAGGCGCACCCCGAACGCTCGTCCGCGCAAGAGCCCGGTCGCGTTGCTCCTGCTCCTCCTCTTCTCTGGAGGCGCATACCTATTAGCGAGTGATTGCCCTCGTCTCCTTCCGCTGCTTTCTTTTCTGCGCCGGTTTCCTTCCTGGAGCTAATCACGTTACCCCCGGCTTTAGAAAGTGTTTTGGGGTGACGCCACACACACACTTTCAGAACACTCCGGTGCGCGAAAAGTGGTGCAGGAAAAGAAAATAAAGCACTGTTAGCACAGTCAAGAGATTTCGCGACCCGGCCGTAAGCATCGTCTGGATTCCACGACATCTCACTGCAGAGACGCCAAAATAGGGTTGAACACTTTAACCTCCGAGCATATGCTTATGTTCATCGTGGCCCGTATGTGCACTATGGGCTTGTCGTTTTGCTTGAAAACAGACTTTCCGTTTCGCACAGGCCAACAGTAGGCAGCTTTCTCGTAGAAGCGACGCCCACTTGATATTTCTAATTTCCTGTCTTGCACGGCTCACAGGTCCTAAGAAATCTTCGGACGTCGGCGTAAACATTGGGCCAATAAAAATCCAGGAGAATTCTTTTAGTTGTTTTTAGGAAGCGATGATGACCTGGTACTCCTTCATGAGCCTTCTTCATTACCACTTAATTGAAATGATGTGGAATAACAAGTTGTTGAATGAAACGGCAAGATTGTAAAGCGTACCGACGGTACAGCAGCCCCTTTTTCTCGAACAAACTTGCAGGGGTTCTCTTAATCGGAAGAGGACTCTGTCGCTGCCATTTTCATGCATTTGGCCAGAGTCTTGTCCAGCTGCTGCTGTTGGCGCATCTCTTTTCTGGTAACACCGGCGAACACAATGGGACTTGCCAGCCGGTTATGATGTACCTTATGATAGACATGGCTGGTGTTCTCGTCGGACGAAGAAGGATGTGCTTCTCCCCCGAGTACCGCTGGAGTTGCTCGATGCTTTGGTTGCTGTGGTTTCTATGCAGGGTTAGGACTGTTGGGGTCGCTAACACCTGGTACGTTTCCAAGTGTGAGGTCGTACAGGGGACCAGCAACGCATTTGGCCTGGACTTTTCCTCTGAAGTATGGTGTATCCACGTGGATGGAAGCCTCTTGAAGTCTCCTTGCGGTATTGTTCACAAAACAGATGGTTGATGCCTAGCCTCTAAGACAACTAACAGGGACCACCTTTCGTCGCACGATGATGGCGGTGCTGCAGGTGTCTCTCAGAACGGAAACTTGTTGACCGTAGATGTCACCACTTACAACTGGCAGACGCCTTGCCGCACTTTTCGTTTGGAGCTGGCGTTGATTTTTACGCTGGGAACGTGATAATGCCAATGTGCCTTTATTCCCGCAGTGCTGTTGCGATTTGTCGTGACACTTCTCAATAGCGCATGCCGACACCTGGTATTTATCAGGAGGCTTAGAGCGACAGATGTCTGCAAGATGCCCTTATTTTACGCAGCTTCCACAGTGAATGTTCAGGCCTACTACTCTGCAGTTTTGCGCGCTGGGCCCCATTTTTCCACATAAAAAGCAGGTGGGAGCTCTCTTGGAAGGAAGGTCTGCTTGCGACTCTTTTCTTTCGTCCCTGTCTTTCCCAAGTTTGTGAGAGCTTGTGCTTCAAGGAAGCGATCGCAAGCTTCAGTCATTTCTTTGGTCGACTTGCAGTCTCTTTCCTTAATGCAAATGGCCACCTGGGACGAGCAACACTTTGAAAACTGCTCCGCAATCATCTTGTCGCGTAACGCTTCGAATGTCTTGGGAACTCCAGACGTTCCGAGCCATCGGTAAAAATAACCGGAGAGTCGCGTAGTGAACTCAGTTCCCGTTTCGCAGTCCGCAGCTTTTGCCTGGCGGAAGTTTTCACTATACCCTTGAGGGGAAAAGCGAAACCACTGAAGTAGCGCCAGCTTGTCTTTTTGGTTATCCGGAGAACCTTCCGGCGTCATCCTCCCGACGAAGGAGAGCGCGTCTCCGGTGAGGCTTGCGCTCAATCCGACGGCCTACTTATCTTCCGGCCATTTTTGAGCTGCAGCGACCCTCTCGAACCTTAGGAGGTACGCGTCCAGGTCGTCTCTGCGCGCATCAAATGGGGGAAAAGTTATGCGGGCTCGTCGACATGACAGGCACTGACTTAGGTTGGGCTGCCACGGAGACCGCAGCTTGTGAGCTGTTTTGTGCGCCTTCCTGTAACCTTAAGCTCAGCCTCAGGCTATCCTGCTTTGTGCGTTAAAGCTCTGCTGCGGCCTTGAGAACTTCCCGTTTTGCCGCCTTTTCATCGCGCAACCGGTCATGCTCCGATTTACCCGTTCCCGCAGCTCGGCATCGCGGAGTGTCAGCTCCTTTCTGCTGGCCACTAACTTTTCCACCTCCATGTCGGTTCTCTGTCCCCACGCCACTTGGATGAGCCTCGTGACCTCTTCGGGATATTATTGAAGAGGTCCTGCCCTGGATGCCAATTGTAATAAACTCAGTGTTTGGTGGTGCGAACCACGAGACGTGTACGCAAGATCAATGACGACAGAGGCGACAACACGAAGGTGAAGCGTAAATGCAATATATTGCAGTGAGCGGAAAAACCGGGTTGCGCAGAATAGGACAGATGAAGGATAACAAAATATAGAAATAAAAGAATGAAACACAAAGGGAGAGAAAAGCGTGAATAAGTCCTTCCTTGTCGCAGTTTCTTGGTGATTTGTGCGACGTAGCACAAGCGTGAAGCAAAACTAAAATCTCACTTATGCAGTCCGTTGAGATTCGGTCGCGAGTGGCTCGATGGCTCCACGCTGACCGGGACGGAAGGCGAAGCTGCCAGGCGGAGCGAAAATGTCAAGGGAGGGTTCCCGGCGCTGTTGCCCGGTGCAGTAATGGATCCGGCTGATAACCAGGAGGTATGGGGCCATGTGCCTGCGCGGTCGCACGGGCGCCTTTGATGGGTGTATTCGCCGCTAATGCACGCGCACCCCGAACGCTCGTCCGCCCAAGAGGCTGGTCGCGTTTCTCCTTCTCTTCCTCTTCTCTGGAGGCGCACACCCATTCACGAGTGATTACAATTTTCTCCTTCCGTGATTTTTTTTTTCTGCGCTGGTTTCCTTCCTGGAGCTCATCACAGTGATTGATTGTAATTAGTAGTGAGGTAGGGTTCTGTGACTTAGGACAAATAAGGTAGATAATTTAAAGTATTAGGGTAAATCAAGGTACGTGGATTTATTAAGGTGCCAAAATATAGACTGAGGTGCACTAGAAGGGCAAAACGGGCGATAAAATAAATTAGGATAAAAAAAGAATATTAGGGTGTACTGCAGATATTTTCTTTATTTGTTTATTTATTCATCAGAGTTCTGAAGGGCAGCTAAAAATTGAAGGAATCATGCTTCCAGTGGAAAAAATGGTATACTAAGCGGGTTTTACGTCAGTGGCTCATTGGTATAGTGCTGAAATGGTAATAATCACTCTATCAAATTGCATGACTCCTCAGTCGACGTGTCATCGTGTATAAACATTACTCATCACAATGCCATAAACATAGCCCAATGCTCACCAGCGGTGGTGGATATAAATCAGTGTAGGCGCTGATTATTTGTGGCTAAGTGGGTGTAGCCGCCACGCAGCTTTTCGGAGAAGCCAATCTCCATCCAAGAAAACAGATACCCCTCGTACTAAACACAGTGAGTTACTCAAGTTCTGTTACCTACAGAAATGGAGGATTGGTTTCAGGTGACTCTCTGATACTGTCTTATTGTTGCCGCGGAAGTGCACGTCCTCTCTTTCAAACTTTTAAATAATTTCATAGAATACTCTCATCCACATATTTATTCTTTCCTTTAAAAAGGATTTAATAAACGACATTCGCTCACAAATACATTTATTATGAACAAAGAATTTTTTATTGATGTACCCTAAAGGCCCTATGGGCGTTACGTAGGGGTTGAAGTGAAAAATAAAACACATTGTAACATAAAAACAGCAACACCCATATAAATGCGAATACAAACACATTGATGTCGGAATGCATAGTTGCAAAAATGGCACACAAAAATGCGCACAACAGTTACCCAATTTCTAAAATGCGAGTGTTAAAAATGTGACCCAATTTAAAAATGAGACAAACATCGAACAATAAACTAATCTAAGGGGCTCAAAATGACACAAACATTGAAAAGTAATTTATACATTGAGGAATAACCGTAACTCTATAATAAATGAGTAGTGGTTAATGAGGGTGACGAGTTTACCTAGGAGCTGATTCCAGTGACGAAAACCAAGTAAGAGTTGCGAGAAAAAAAATGGTTGGTACGCGCGAATATTGTTTGAATTTTGAATGCATGATCTAAACGGGAATAAACGCGACCAGCGGGTCTGATGTGCGAGGCAGTGAAAGGAGACTGGCGGTGGTATAGCCTATGAAAAACCGATAAATGACTATGAAGCCAGCGTTGCTGTAGAGGTGGTAAATTCAGGGATTGTTTCCTTTCTGTTATACTTGATGTTTGTGAGAAGTTCTTGAGAATGAATCGGGCAGCTTTATTTTGGGGTGCATGACGTTTATTTACGAGATACGACTGATGGGGGTTCTAGATTAACGCTGCACATTCAATCTTTGATCGAACAAGTGTTGGGTTGGCCAGAAGCTTTGTGCATGTGTTAGCTGAATGCAGATTGCGCCTAATGAATCCGAGTGATTTGGAAGCTTTGCTGGTTATTGTATTGATATGGTGATTCCAGGTTAGATCAGATGTTATGTGGAACTCCAAGTATTTTACCATGGTTATGGTGTACAGGCATACTATTGAGAAAATAGTGACGGGGCTCAGACTCGCTAGTTTTGGTAAATGTTATGGCGTTATTTTTGGGCACATTTAATTGCATCTGCCGATCCCTAAACCATTTCGTCAGTTGATTAAGGTCCGTACGTTAAGGTGATTGCTGAAATAAAGCCGCTAATATCGGGGATATCACTAGTTGAGTCATTTTTTAGTAGTTTGGTGCATATTTCATCGGGGCCTGGTGCAGAGTTCGTCGAGAGTCTATCAATGGCTGCAGAAATTTCCTCCAGAGTGATAAGCAAGTTATCCATTGCTGAATATAACGACTGTATATAATAAGAGTGGCTGGTAATGGGCTTTCATTCGTGAATACAAAACAAAAAACAGAATTAAACTCCTCTGCAGCTTTGATGAGGAAAAGTCTGTACCATTTTTAGACAATGATATAGACGATGATGGTGAGTACTTTAGATCTATTACTTTCCATAATTTTCTCGGGTTGGTCTGCAGTAGGTTTGTTATATCGTTGTTGAAAATTTTTTCCTTGGATGTCTCGATTTCTGCTTCGCACAGTTTAGAGCGTTCTTTGTAGCGCTTCCAGTCATCGGCTGAATCAGATCGTCAGGCCTTGGAATAAAGTCGCTTTTTCTTATTGATGACACGTTTAACGCCGGTCGTAAACCACGCGCTTTGCGTCGATAACGTGACACTGATTCTTGGAACGTCTTTTTCTTTCAGTTCGAGAAGCTTATCGCGAACAATTCTCCAGTTTTTATTTACATTTCTGAGAGCAAATGAAGTGAATCAAATGAATCAGTTATACTTTAAAGAGAACGACACAGTCTATAATAATCAGTGATAGGGGCAGCCTATTCTCGAGTAGTGAATACGTTGCTCTATGTTCACACCAAATCGAAATGATTTGGGTGCTTTTTCAACCCTGAAAATACCCGGAGTCTTACTGAGCCCTTCGGCAGAGTTATTCAATAATCATCATCATCATCACCATCCCAAGCCTATCTACGCCCACTGCAGGGCAGAGCCCTCTACCATTATTCTACAACTACCCCGGTCGTGTGCCAACTGCGACCAATTATTCCGCGCAGACATCTTGATCTTATATGCCCATATAACTTTCTGCCGCCCCCTGCAACGCTTGCTTCTCTAGGGATCCAATGTGTTACCCTTAGTGACTAACGGTTACCTGGCCTTACATTACGTGCCCTTCCCACGTCCATTTCTTAGTAATTTCTACTAATAAATCCTTAACACGCGTTTGTACCCTGACCCACTCCACCCTCTTCTTGTCACCTAATGTTACAGCTACCATTTTCTACTGCATTGCCTGCTGATTCGTTTCCTTTTTAAGTTAAACCCTCTTAGTGAGCCTCCAAGTTTCTGCCGCGTACGTGAGTACTGGTAAGATGCAGCTGTCTTACACTTTCTTCTTTAGGGACAATGGTAAGCTACTAATAATTATCTCAGAATGTATGGCGTATGCACTCCACCCCATTCTGATTATTCTAATTATCTCTGCCTCATGGTTGCGATCCGGGGTCACAACTTGGCCTAAGTAGGTATATTCGCTTACCACTTCCACTACTACCTCGCTACCTATCATCAGCAAATCTGAGGTTATAGGCTAATCTGAGCAAATGTCATCAGCAAATCTGAGGTTACTGAGAGTATTCTCCATTAACCCGTACTCCCACCTGTTCCCAATCCAACGTTCTGATTGCTTCTTGTAAACATGCTGTGAATAACATTGGAGAGATTGTGTCTCCTTGTCTGACACCCTTCCTTATGGGAATTTTACTGCTCTCCTTATGGAGGATGATGGTAGCTGTGGACCCATTGTAGATATTCTCTAGTATCCTTACATAATGCTCATCTACCCCCTGGTTGCGTAATGCCTGAATGCCTCCTAGGGTTTCGACCGATTCAGATGCTTTCTCATAATCTACGAAGGCCATATGTAACGGTTCAGTATACTCAGCACATTTTCCTATTACCTCATTAATCGTGTGAATATGGTTCATTGTTGAATAAAATTTACTGAACTCTGCTTGTACTTTAGGTCGACTGAAATATGAGGTTGCAGAAATTCTGTTAGCGATTACCTTGGTAAGTGCCTTGTAGACGACTGACTGTAAGCTAATCGGCCTGTAATTTTTCAAGTCCTTCACGGCACTTTTCTTATGGATTAGGATGATGTTCGCATTCTTCTAAGGTTTCAGTACACTTGCAGTCATTAGGCATTGCGTATACAGGTTTGCCAGTTTTTCAAGTACAATTTCTCCACCATCCTTCAAGACGTATGCTGTTGTCTAATCTTCACCAGGTGCTTTGCTCCCTCTTATTTCTTTCAAAGCCTTCCTTGTTTCTTCGGTCGTTACTGGTGGCATGTCTACCTCTAAGAACTACTTTTTGTTTGGCATTATTCTAGATGTCCTGGCTACTGTACAGACCACTATAGAACTCCTCGGCCACTGTGATTATTTTATCCCTATTCGTGATGACATTTCCTAGCCTATCTTTAAGGGCATAGTCTGATTCTTCTCCACGCCAACACGTCCCTTCACTGCTTTCAGGCTACCCCCGTTCTTTACAGCGTGTTCGATGCTCTTCATATTATACGTTCATATTTCAGCTGTCTTACGCTTTTTGATTAACTTCGCAAGCTCCGTTATTGTTTTTTTTTCAGCTTGGTTGGAGATTGTTATGGTTTAGCGCTTCCCAATAAGATCTTTCGTCTCCTGGGAAAGTTTACGAGTATCCTGTCTGGCCATCGTGCCCCCGAATTCTACCTCACACTCCGTCATAATGCGTGTAAGGTTGTCGCTAGCTTCCTGTGTCGTAAGCTCGGCTTCCTCGAAAAGAGCTGATTATCGGTTCTGCAACGCCATCCTGAATTCTTCTATTTTACGTCTTACTGTTAGCTCATTATTCGGCTTCTTTCGTACTAGGTTGTTACGGTCCCTCCTCAAATATAGCCTAATTCGAGATCTTACCATACGGTGGTCACTATAGCTTACCCTTTCGAGCACTTCGCATCCTCCACGACGCCAGGGTTATCGCATGATATGAGGTCTATTTCATTTTTGTTGTCACCATTCGGGCTCCTCCACGTCTACCTCCGGCTGTCCCGTTTACAGAAGAAGGTATTCATTTTGCGTAGGTTATTTCGTTCTGCAAACTCAACTAGTAGGTCCCCCCTGCTATTTCTACAACCGAAAGCAAAGTTCGCAACTGCCTTGTCTCCAGCTTGATTCTTGCCTACTTTAGCATTGAAGTCCCCATACCTACGGTATACTGTGTTTTTAATTAGCCATTGCCGATTCCACATCTTCAAGGAAGCGTTCCACTACCTGGTTGTCGTGGCTGGATGTGGGACCATAGCCTCTACCACCTTGAGCTTGTTCCTCTTTTTGAGGCTAAGTACAAGACCTGCTGCACTTTCGTTAATGCTATAGTATTGTTCTATGTTTCAAGCTATGCTTTTATTGACTAGAAATCCCACTCCGAGTTCTCTTCTGTACACAAAACAACGATAACATAAGGCGTGTCAATTTTTCAGCCACGCAAAGGCTTCACCTGTCCTCATAACCTCACTAAGCCCTATTACATCCGATTTATTGCCCATACCACTCAATGAGCTACCCATGATGATTCGCGCCATAATTCGTAATAACTCGGGAACCAACCGTCACTATGCAGTGCAAGTGTTAGACATAGTGCTCCTGCACCTGGCCTTTGTGAAATACTTCAAGAGGAGCTGGCGTCTCTGTCCTGTCTTTCGGCGTCCCCTCTGCCTACAACTGTGACCAACCCATCGTATTCCGAAGTCGCAAGCCGAACGCCCTTGCCATTGGCGTCAGTCGCTGCTCAATCTCACCCTGGATTTGGCAGATGTTCCTGCGGTCTCCCGCCCGCAGACCTACCAGTCGACGTTGCGGCACCCCCGCCAGGACGTCCGCTCTCGCCGGTCAACATGTTACTATTGTTGAGTCTCTGGTCACATCTATCATTTCTGTAGGCGACGCCACCATGACGAAAGACGCGGCGACGATGTCAGCGATCTGAATGACTTGTGTCTTCGTTCTGGTTACCGCCCACGGTCCTACGCCCCCTATACATTGTTCGTCGTCTCCACCTGGCCAACCAGCATTTATTCTCGATTCCGTACAACTGCGCCTCCGATCTGCACGACCGTATCGCCACACACCGTCTTCTGTTCGCCTTGTCTTTCATGAGGCTAACCAATTGGCGGGAAACTAGGTCCTGCAGTTTTTGGGGGGGAAAAACTGCACCAGTTTCTAGAATTGAAATTCCGAAGTTCATCTAGCCAATATGTTATCGGTATCGATTTAGGGGATTCGTATAGAAGCTTTGATTCCTACAGGAGAAAGCATTCCTTATATCGATGCTGATTTGTGTTCACGCTTAAAAAAGTCGAGGACTCCCCTCGTAGGGCCATCTTAGCTCGGTGCTCATGAGACTGCACTTACACCTTCTGACTGCTGTACAGTGAGGGTTAGGATCACCGGAATTACTTACCACATATAGTGTTTGTGCTTTCCCCAGGTGTGCCCTCAAGGTGATTTTTGGCTGGAACATTTCGTCTTCGACATCTGCTATCAGTTCATGCCGTCAACCCAGCCATCGACATCTCGGATACAGAAGATATCATTGTTTCTGATTCAACGGGGTCAGTGAATTTGACAGCAGATTGTGTTATTCCTCTAGCTACGAGCACATTTGGCCAATTTCTGCTTGAGCCATTACTGGAGGAGATGTGTTTGTTGTGCCGTCTGCTCGTTTGTTATCGTGGGGTATTACAATCGCTGCGGGTGTTGTCCTATTTGCGCGAGGAACTGCAATCATTGCTGTTTACAATACACCACAAGCGATTCTGCTCTCCAAGCGATGCAACATTGAATCCGGTAATGATAAAATTGCCGCCGTTATCCCGCCTGCAGTAACTGCCCAATGACCACCCAATTCTGTTTCTGTTTCCCCCATACCTTTTCTTGGTAGCGTCATCAGCCCCGATATCACTCAGTCCCCAAAAGGTCTTTTGTAGACATGCTTTCTAAATACCAAGCTTCGTTCGACTTGGGCTGCCCCTCTCTTTCACAGACTTCTACCACAGAGCCCTGCATCGAAACTGATGGCCCCGACATCATTCGCCGTCGTCCATCCCCTGTATCACCATCACAAATAAAAATAATTGACGACAATGCAGCCGACATCCTCAAGCGGAAGATCATACGTCCCTCGGCAAGCCCGTGGTCTTCACCTGCCGTCTTCGTGGAGAAGTATGGCTCAGTCCGCTTTTGCGTTAAATACAGGGCGCTAAATAAGGTTACTGGGAAGGATGTGTACCCGATACCTCGCATTGACGATGCTCTGGACTGCATCCAAGGCGCTGAGTATTTTTCTCCTGGACCCGAAAATTCTTCTGTGTGAGTCATACAAAGAGAAGACAGAATTGGCCACGCCTGACGGCCTCTACGTGTTCAACGTGATGACAGTTCATTGTGGCCTAAAATGGGAAACGTGCTTCTGCTATCTTGACGATATCATCATCTTCTCGTCCTTGTTCTCCGAGCACCTCAAGCGCCTGGAAGATGTATTAGCGTGCACTGCCCACACTGGACTTCAGCTTAATGCAAAGAAATGCTGCTTTGCGGGTAAGACTATTAAGGTATTGGGCCATGGGGTCGGCAAAAGGGGCACACAACCTAATACTGGAAAGATTGCCACTGTTGTCAATTTCCCTCGTCCGCTCCACTTAAGCGATCTACGGAGCTTCCTCGTATTGTCCTCTTACTTCCGTTGCTTCTTATGTACCTTCGCGACCATTGCTTCTCCTCTACACAAGCTTTTAAAGTTTGGCACGCCGTACGACTGGTCGAGTAATGTGAAGCAGCCTTTTAAGCCCTTAAAGACGCCCTCACGTCTCGACCACTTCTGCGCCACTTCGACAAAAGGACCCCAAAATACTCCACACCGACGCCAGTTGTCATGGCCTTTGCACTGTCCTTCTGCCGCGGGGCGCCCAGAATCAGTAAAGAGTAGTTGCCTATGCCAGTCTTTCAATGACAAATGCTGAACAAAACTACACCATCCCGTAGTAAAAGTGTGTAGCAGTATGGTGGGCTGTCCAAAAATTCCGCCCATGCCTTTATGGCCTCCACTTCACCATCGTACATGGGCACCACGCTCTGTGTTGGTTCTCTTCCCTGAAGAACATGTCTGGACGCCCGGGCCACTGCATTCTACGCCTGCAGCAGTATGAGTTCGTCGTCACAGATAGGTCCGGCCGGAAATATCTCGATGCAGACGCCTTGTCTCGATGCCCACTTCCCTCCGTCACGTCACCTGATGTGGAAGTCCCGAAAACCATAGTCGAAGTAGCACCCGTTATGTCTCCTGCCATGGGGGTCCCGAAACCCGTACTATAAGCAGCACCCATTATTTCTCCTGTCATGGAAGACCCTCCAGAGCTTCTTTCGCTGAAGAGGGAGGACGCATACTGTGGTCCTATGATTGACTACCTGACCGGCCGCGTCCCACCTCCTGAAGCGGGATTCACACGACGGAGAAACCCTCTCTTTTTGGCCCGCGGGACCCGCTCACGTGACCGGTTTTAGGCTCCGCCCCTCGGTGGGGATAGCCCGCGGTGGCTCCGCGAAAGAAAATGCCTCCGCGTGTTTCGCTCGACGGTGGTGGCCCTCAGCGGGGAATAAAACCTGTTCATCGGCGCTGTCGTCTGCTACTCACTCCGCGTAGCTCCGCACGTGTGGGATGCGCCGCCAGGCCGGATAATCCGGTCTCGTGCTGTTGACGTCACATATCCGTCCGCCTCCGTGAGAGGGTTCCTCCGTCGTGTGAATCCCGCTTAACAGTCGTGTTCGTTGTCAACTCTGCAATTTTCAGCTCCTGCATGGCACGCTTCACCATCGCACCCACCACCTTACCGGCCACAAATGTGTCCTTGTCGTACCCTGTTCCTTTCGCACATCGATTTTGGGAGCTTTTCACAATGATGCCACGGCTTGGCCCCGTGCATTTGCGAAGACTTATAAGAGAGTCCGCAGCCGTTACTTCTACCCAGGCATGTCAACAGATGCCGCAAAATACGTCTCCTCGTGTGCATGTGGCCAGCGTCGCATACATTTGACGGCTCCCCCAGCAGGTTTGCTGCAGCCTTTACTATGTCCCTTCACCCCTTTCCAGACTTTCGAAATCGAGTTGTGTGAACCTCTACGTAATTACCGAACAGAATCGGTAGGCCTAGTAACAGACCGTCGTCGCCGTGGTGTCGAATAGTCCATGTACCTCTCCTCAAACCCTTCCGCCGCCGGACTCCAGAGTGACTCGCGGTGAGGCGGCTGACTCAGCAAGGGGTAGGGGGATTGTGAGCATCCTTGGGCAATCTACTCGTACCGGTAAAGTGTGAGCATCCTTAGTCAATCTACCGGTGCCGGTTGGCACAGTCGGTCTAGGTGTGGGATCTTCGGACTGTCGTTAGTAGTTCCTCTTCATTGGTACATTATCATCATCATTAGCGAACAAGCTCCAGCACTTCGTCCTTATCCCTGTACACACTCATCATCATGGTGTGTACTCGGGCGTTTCTTGCTTGAGCCTTCAATTAAACGGCCGCCCCGAAAATCGGTCTCTCCCGTGAACCTTGTCCTCTTTGGATATCTATATATCCTGAGATATGCTCCAAACCATCAAAAAGAAGTTACCCACAGATTTTACGTAAAGGGGGTGGCGGCGAGAGTTCAGATACCCGAAATAGTGAGGTTTCTCTGTCCCCCACAAAGATGGTATTCCACAAGTACGTCCTTCTAGTAATGACGTGCGGGGCAGAGACTTGGGGTTTCACAAAACACTTGAAAGGAAACTCAAACGCCCAAGGGGCTATGGGGGGACAATGCAACGGCCGCTGTACACAGCGGCTGCGGGAGTATACCCGTTCTTACCATTTTTTAAATGCAGAGCATTTCAGTAACTCTCGATGTCACCCGCGTTGACGTCCGTAGTCGTAGTCCGCACCTCTCCCCCTACACTTTAAATTAAAAAATACTATCCGGCGCCTGGTTTCGATCCCTCGACCCTGCGGGCGGAACGCATGGTGTACACTCTCACACCCGACACGGCTGCTACGTAGTCCGAAGCTGCTGACACAACTCATTCACTACCACCACTCCCCAAACACTAAACGTTAACGCAATATACGCGACGCATTTACTCGAGTCCCCCTCGCGGGGAGATGGGCCAAATTTTTTCTTTTCGTAAGCGTGTTGTTGTTGGTTTGAAGATTGGTTAAATGGTTAAACATTTTTTTGTTGTTGTGGATATGGCTCCCCCGCTTGTCTCCCGAGCCACGATGAGCATTCTTGCGTGACTGTGGTCTTGGAGGACATCCGTACTTATTTTTAGAGTAATTTTTAACTCGGCGGCATGACACCATTTTTCGTTTTCCAGACTACGCTGTCAGCGAAGACAGAACCGTTGGAATTTTGCAAAGTATTTTGAAAACATATGTGACTAGAACATTTTTAGTGGGCGTTATTTTAGTTGCTTTCTGCTTATAATACATTCAATCCTCTATTTCTGAGAGGCGGGCATTAATCCTTTTCCCACTATTTGGGTAGGTTACCCAAACTTGGTGCCGCCGTAAGTTGCGCCCAAAAACACGCCCCGGTGGCTTATTGGGTAAGTCGTTGCGACGCTGAGCCCAATAACGCTGGTTCAATTTCCCGCAGCGGCGCCCATTTTCACATAACATCAATGCTTCATTCCACCGCACGTTAACAATGTTACGGCACTTTGAATTATTCCGGATACTTACACTACGGCGCGCCTCGTATACTACATGTAGCTTCGGTGGAGGAATTACCGAAAACTTATTTTTTGATCTTCTGGTGGAAACACGCTTTGATGCTGTGACGTAGGTTGTCCGCACAGCTGGCGATCATGTCTGCCGAGCACGCTACCGCTGAATCGGCATAGAATAAACTTCAACGCACAGGTGCGGCACCTACTGAAAACGCCTGTTGTTGCTTTCGTATTCGCCGCTGTATCATTTCAATCCTTTCCAAACTTGAGTTGCCGTTGCAACACATTACAATTCGGTGGAGCCCTCGAATCTTGCTGCCGCAGTCGTAGGTTCCGGGTGGCAGCGGCGACGTATTTCCGTAGACGACAATGGCCGATAGCGGGATGCTAGGAGCCACGGGTAAATCATAAACTGAACCTAATAACGCTATCATGTTAAAAACACCAACTACTACAGCACCTGGTGACCAAACAGCATAAGAGAAAACTATAATACAGCCAACGAACTCAATATAATAGTTTACATATGCAAAAATTACTTACAACTAATAAGAACCAGATTTTTTTATAATAATAGCTTCACCAGCGTGTTTATTTGCCCCATATAAGTGCTACTAGAAAACTATTAAGATTTTCTTGGCACTTTGCACGCATATCATTTGAAAAAATGCGACAATTTCACCCCCTTTGGCTCAATAACAACGTTAGTTTGTACGATTTCGAATAAAAAGAAACTTCCTTTCGCCTTTCCTGTGTAACTTTTACCTTTACGTTTTCTTTATTTCTTCCTAACTTATAAAAAGCGGATGGACAGAGCCTTTATCGGCGCACATTTTCAATTAGAGTTTCAAGTGCATCAGCGCGGAATAAAAATTATGTGTTTTTGCGAAGAACCCTTCCTTTTAATGAAAGAATATAAATAAAAGATTTCAAAGAAATAGTCTCCTTTTCCACAGCACCAGATCGGAACCATACTGATACCCTTGCCAGCTGTGATTGTACACCTTTTTTACTACCTTTGAGCAAAAGTCAGTGGTGAGTATGCCGTGACTATTGGCGCATTTTTTACCAAAACAAAATGCGATTTGTTTCGTGCACAATGACATTGGCGACACATATTTTACATACATTACCCACGATTCCGTAAATTGTGCTATGTGTCCTTTTCGTGAACCTATCCTCAGTGTCGTTGATGCCTGTTTGGGAACTGCTTAAGCAGATAACACGTTTAAATCTTTGCACTAGTACTCAACTTGTGGACCCTTTATTTGAATATTGTCATTAGCGAGTTAGAAAAAAACGGAATGTAACCAACTATTCGATGAAATTCATGTATTGGCGTCTTTTCGTTGCAGGCCCACGTAACAAGTTTCAATTGTGAATCGAGCACACGAGGTTCAAGAACTTATAAGGAAGAAGAACACAATCAGACCGAAGCGATGAACTCAAAGGTAACTACTCTGCGTTTTTCGTCTCGAATTTTTAAGGACACTAGCATGCTGCTATTTTTTCAAATTAATATACTGTACATAAACGCAAGATGGGGCGTTATGAGTTTGCTTCACCCCTCAGACTATGTCCGGCGTCATTATAAGGATAGGCTCATCAGAAAGGTATACATAAAAAATTTGCGGTTCGTTCTCGCCCATAGATGTCTGCGTCACGTTGCGAGTTTAAAGAAGGGCTTATTAGCAGTGCAAGCGCACCGATGTATTTTTTTCGGCCGCATTTCAATACGTAATACAAAGGCTGACCTCGAGGCGGATATGCCAATTATAACACCGAATTCTGCCGCACCTACCTGAACTACTACCGGATAAATAACGAGTGATGTGTGGTCCTATGATCTCGTTTTACTGCTAAGTGAGAACGTCGTTTTTCACAGTAGTACACTACTGCTTCGGTTGCTACTTTTACAAGTCTAAATCCTTCAAACCATTGTTTTATTGAGCATGATTGTATGATTGTTTCAACACCCTTTCTTGTTCACCTAACTGCTACTTTCGGACTTGTAATTACTTAAGAACACCACTTTTTCTACCAATTAAGGCCTTACTGCTATTGCTCTGCTTGCGTAGAATAATACTGATAATTGACATTATCTCACTAAAATGCTGAAGTCCCCACGCAAACGGCGCCACAATAGCTGTGTTACAACTTTAAAAACAGGAAATCAATCCTAGGGCGGCTCTGCTTCATAGGGCTCGTGCCCAGTTATGGAAGGTGAAGTATTACAAAGTACTGGATACAGCGTCCTGTCCGGAAACCGCGCAGACGTCTTTACCGCTAAACCAGAATGCGTCATAAAGATTTCAGTGTACAAATACGTGTTACACACACCTAATTTAAAATATAATATTTTGGTTTCTCTTTAGGCTTCACCGTTTGAATGGGAAATCATCCGTGTTTGGGAACTAATTGTAGTAGGAACCAGGATGATGTAATTTTGCGATTTCAAGTGACGACCAGGAAGCATCACCTCTATGATACAGCAAAGGGTCGCAATAAATGAAGGCTACCTTTTACCACCGACCACTGAATAAGGAGGCCAAAACTAAACTGAACAGGATGAACACTACGCGCCGGCATGGACACGTATGCACTGTGGTGCAGTCTGAGTGTGCTGCCGAGGAAACGCGTTCCTGGAAAATAAAAAAATACGAAATGCAGTAGCGAGCCAAAAGGTTGTAGTTTTTCCTCGACACATAAGGCACGTCTCATTCGACGACTTCACAAGGGCACCGCAGCTAAACAATCCAAGTATCATAGCTTTTCTCAGGTGGTTGCCGAAAGTGTGGGGTCTTTTTATAGGTGAATATTTTTGGGGTAGAACTCGTGCAAATTAAAATAAAACTGGGTGCCGTTTGAACTAGGTGAATGGATACTGACATTTTAGTATATTATTTATATTGCGCGTTGCAAACCGCAGAACACTCGAGAACGCCTAGTATGAGCATTTTAACACCTTTAAAAAAAATCCCTATACAGCCAGCCAATGAGCCTTTATGAAGCAATTTTTATTGTGGAGACCTCCAAGAATGGCGAAGTATGGTTTCTAAAAGAAAGCTTTCGATACCTCAATGATGGTGGTTGATGTTACTACAAAACACAGTTCAAAAGGTCCCAATACACAGTGAGTTTCACGAAACAGTGTTAATTATAAATTAAGGCCTGGCAATTGTCAAAAAAAGATACTCCCCGTGGTGGGAGTCAAATCCGGGCCTATCGCGTTATGAAGCCAATGTCTATCCAATAACGCCATTCCTACATTGTCAAGCAGTTTTTAATTTTAGACTTTTACTCTGCTTACGTTTCATGGTAAAAATCCTCTTGTTACAGCTTTCTAGCAAGAAAAGAACTTCGCTATTTTCTATCATCGTTTATTCCTAAGTGTCGGACTGGATATTGCTTTCACGGCCATATTTGCATTGGTAGTTGAGGTGTGATATAATCTGAACTATAACAAACCAATCCTTCAATAAGCCCGCTTTTCCTGTAGTGAAGTGTTTCTTGTAGGACGTTTTGTGGATAAAATACCATAGTCGGTACGGCATGACTGATTCATGGTATTCTCTCAACATGGAATACTTCCCGCCTGTTAGCACGCTCTTTTTTGTCAAACAGAGAAAATGACAGGTGCCGTTCAGAGTTAATAGAAGCCCATTTTACATCATGCAGAATTCAATTATGGGAATACAAATGCGGATTTGAAATATGGTAAATACGGCTTTACCACCGCTGTACCATAGCACGTTGCTGGCGGCTGAACAAAAGTTAGCCCTGAGCGTGTCGTGTGCGAGGGGAACGAGACGTCACGTTAACAGATGACGTGCGTGTAAGTATGAAGTGAGACAGAAAGAAAATTTCAGCGGGCATTTTCGTTGAGCGCAAAATTCCAAGATTAGGCGTTACGGAGCACTGAGGTTGGCCTTCTGCCTCCTGGATGAGTGGAAGTCGTACTTCGAGCAGAAAGCTGAGGAGTGCTGCCGCCAGTCGCTCATATATACTGATGTGGAATCTCAGGTATGGTTGGTGGGTTTTGAGGTATGACCAGTGATAAGGAGTGCCTGATAGTCGGCACCATCGGCAGGTGTCATCGAATCTCTTTAGTAACTGTGGTGGGTATACGTCGCTTTGGAGAAGGTCTATATCTACAGCCCACCGTAGGCTACTGAACTATTCTGTTGTGAGTGCTCCCTGAGCTAGTGGAAATTGTTGATGACTCACCCTGTAGTTTAGGGTTATTTCGTTGTATGTTCAGAGTCTGTCCCTCCACCGTGTCATAAAGCAACTTCTCGCAGCCGAGGTCAAGCTGGGTGCAGAATCTTCAGAATGCCTTTTATTCGCATTCCCTGACAGGGACGTGTTTGATGGTGTCGATGCACTGATCACGTGGAGAGCTATTGCCGCAATGGCACGACGTCTAAGGAGTATATGGGCCGGCCCTTAGAGCTTTGGGCAACTTGTGCAGGCCGTACTTAAAAAGCTAATAGGTATATTTATTGAGGGATATTCTTGGTACGAGTTTTTGCTTGCCCCCCTGTTCAAAAAATTACAACTCCGCAAGCCGCAGAATGGAAAGAGAAGAAACAGGCAAAAATGGGAATTAGCACCAAAACCGTGTTGGATGAGTGCTGCGAGGCTTTCTCCTTCAAACACGTAAGGGGCCTCACGTTCCTTCAGAGTTTTTTTCTATCGCCATCATAAATATTAAAAACATTTGCCATTATATATTACCGCTGCTTCTATATACCACCTATACATTTCATTTTTAAGTGCAACTGCGGATGTGAAAATCTGAAGCGATGTGATGTTTTCTGAAATGTAATATTTTGAAACATATTGGCCTGTCAGTAATTTTAGAACGCTGCCGTTGACGGGGATAAAAAGGCAACATTATTTTGTATGAGTACACCTACGGTTAGAATATTGTTTACATGTGTGGGTGTTTTGAGAACATCTTTCATGACGGGCTTGCATTGCACGCAAAATACAGGTTTGCAGTTCGTCAAATATCTCTAGAACTAAGCTAATATATTTCCTTACTTTTCACAGGATCGCATGCTAGATGTTCTATCTTATTCATACTTTTTGGACCCCTTTAAACAATATTTGTAGAATTTAAAGCTGACCCTGAGCTTTTTCTTTTTCTTAACACCAACACTCAAGTGGCATGTGTTTTCAAAATAAAAACGTTTTAAAGTTACGACCGAGAAGCAATTACGGCACTCAGTTACTTATCAAATTTCTTATGATCTGAAAATTGTCCTCCAATGTTTGACATGATTGAACCCTTCCTCGGACATTTCTTTTAAACGGAAAACTAAAATGTGGTTTCTACATGAAGTGCAGTATTTTCTGGTATTTTTTTTCTAATATTGTGAATATTTTTATTCTAGTTCTTTTTTTTTCTGCAACATATGAGTATTTGCACACCAATTGCACAATTGGACAATAAATGTCCTATCTGTTGAGAAGGTGGCTGCAATTAGTGAGATGGAGTCAATCATCAGTGCCTTCAAGTGATCCGAACGTTGCAATCAGAGGTGTAAAGTCGTCGGAACGACTATCCGCAGTCACCAAGACTGGTTGTCAGAGGATCTTGCAACCATCGTTGCGCGTTTTATCTGTGATAACATGAAGAAACCACAAACAGACTACCTCCTTCTCCTAATCCTGATCTCTCGGCGAGCGCAAATCACAAACTGACGCCATTGATTTATTAAGAGTCAATTTTGAAGAATGAGTTGGCCTTATTGCTAGCTCGAATGAAGCACAAGAAGTCATGTCAAAACAGACCTAAACGCAGTGAGAACAATATTGCTTTGGTAGGCATCAAAACGAGCATGAGATGACATTTTAAGAACCCTTTTTCCTAGACGAGAGTGATAGAGGAAAATGTCGCAGCCACATCTGGGTTGCCCGCAAAGACACACGCGAGAATGAAGATTTTTCTTTCACGTTTCACATTTCGGGAGCTAGATACTATTTGCATCAAGAACCGTAGAAGACCACAGCACAATTAGGTCCTGTTGCACAAGTTTAACGAATGGATCGTTGCTTGAAATATGCGCTAAGTAGCTCTTCGTGGAAGTTCCCACCAGTCGCAACAATCGGAACGTTGCCCTTCCGAAACTTTATGGATAGCTTTGATGACGTTATTGAAATGAGTAAGCAATCAGCGCTACGTGAAGGCTACAGGTAACATGAGCGAGAAGGATGACGTTGCACAAATAGTTCAGGGAAATATCAACAAATACTCACCTGCGTGGAGCTTTTCATGGGCACTCACACGCTGTCACAACCTATACTTGGAACATTCACCATTAAAAGCTACCCCCCTCCCCTAAATTCACACCTTTAAAGAATGTTGATAAGGTTCCCAGCGTTCCTTTTTTGGATCACGGCCGACGTTCGAAAGTTGCCCGATACTGCTCGTTGGACATCACCGCTCTACTACACGTTTATTGACAGTGCTCAAAAGCGAATTATACGCATGGGAGTAAGTTACAATGTCGCTAAAATCTCGGCGAGGTTGTCGGTGGTTACGAATCGACAATCTGGGAAAAGAAATTGGTGAAACTTGCACTAGTAGCAAAAGGCTGGGGGAACAGGAAAGCTGGCGGCCCCTCTCTTTCTTGGAGACCACGCTGTTGCACCTCACATTTATTTCAGTACTTTCCGCGGAAAGTTATTTATGCCTGAAAGGCCCGAATCGTTTGGCCACTTGGTTTCCCATATTTTCGATAGAAAACAGATTTAGGATGCGATAGAATCCGCGGCGCAGTCGAACGCCAACTCCCGCAGTACAAACACCCCAAAGTTCTCGGCGTCCAGAATGCAATGACAGCTCGAACGTACACACGGCGGCTTCATAACTCATGGAGGGCAATTTAGATTGGGATTATAGCAAGAGTTTTTTTTTTCAATGGGCTGCGTATCTTATTAACCGCTGCTGCTTATCCAGTATCTTTCAGGCCTTTGTGGTAACCAAGCGGCTAGGTTGCCGGTTGGACGGCGTAACGGTCCCTCGTTCGGTTCGGGCGACTTCACAAACCACAGTTTCTTTCTGGAGGCACGCACTCCCATCCCCTGTTTCGGGCTTCTCGCATCGACGCCACTTTTCCTCACACTGCAAGGCATTTTGCTGCGATAGACAGATATTTCTCGGCCTTAACAGCTCTGCCATTATACTCGGCTGGTGCAACGTGCGTGCGGGTTTTAAACTGCAACCTGCAAGAGCTAGAGTCGCGCCTTTGATATTGAACGGTTTAAGAGAGCCGGGCTATTTCAAGTCATCAGCCTAGACTTCGCAGACCCAGTGTTTGTGCGACTGAGCGGAGGAGTGAAAGCTTCGATTGTCGTGTTTTCGCCTGTGGTAGGGTATGCTGTACACTTGGAGCTTTGCAGTGACTTCACTGGGAGCCCGTTTTTGATGTGTTTCGGGCGGTTTATTACTCGCCGTTGGCTACCAAGTCTCATTTATTCTAATACATGCCTTCAAATTTGGCGCAGCTAATCGAAATCTAAAGAAACTACACGAAGCGTTCACGGATGTTCATGTGGGAAAACTTTGGATCCACAAACCTCACTACGTGTAATTTATTGGTAGCGCGCCATGGTGGGGTGAATTTTGGGGTAACCTGATACACACGGCTAAGACATGTTTCAGAGATACAAACTCTGCTTACGCCTGGTCCATCTCACTACCATCGTTCCTGACGTAGAAGGTGTGGCAAATTTGAGACTTCTAACATACATTTCAGCTCGCAATGCAAACAGAAAAGCGGTCTTTCCTTCATAAACTTTATGTTTTAGGGCAGGGGTCTCAAATTCGCAAGAGTTAGCGGGCCGCAGTCGTGAATTTTATTCTCGCAATGGCCGGGTTAGTGACGAAGGTTGAACGAAAGGGGGGGGGGAAGGGGGTAACAAAATGTCAGATAACGCTGCCATTTGAAAGAAACAAATAGGTCTTTCCCGCATGATGTATATATGCTGGGTCATTCCTGGATAGAATTTGGCGTCAGAATTTGAGACACATATGGTTACAGATCTACAGGATGACTAAAATCGTGACGCCGATTCTGAAATATAAAATATTTGTTCCACAATTATGCTTCAACACATGGTGATTGCATTCGGTGCTTCATAAAAAAAGCTTGAAGGCAGTTGCGCCTGTTTATTTTACTACAATAAAGCGGTATTGATAGTAATAGACTAGTAAATATTGCGAGTATCATTTCAGAAAGTCACAAAACTTTATTCTTTGAGAAGAACAATGTAGCTGCTCTTGTTCTAAACATGCTGGCTTGATGCCTGGCAACGCTTGGCTGCGACTAGAGAAGAAATGTCTGCATAAACATCCTGCGGCGAAATGATCCTCATGACCGATCGCAGGTGCTCATCAGTCATCCTTGACCGGAGAGCTGACTTGTTCACTTCAACAAGGAAAACAGGTGTTCGCAAAAGGTTCTTCCGAACATGGCAATAATCCTGACAGCCTGTTGACGTAGTGCCGGAAAACTTGAGTCGTCAAGAAACCTTATGGTACAGCCATGTCCTTAAGAGACTGCTTCAACGAAGTGTTAGCCTGCAGCTCAAGAAGGTCCATCTGTAGCTCGGGCGCGCCGTCATCCACCGGTACCGAAAACGGCAACGAAAAAATTCGGAATTCATCGGCGAGGCTAGTGATGTTTTCAAAGCGTCTGTCGAATTCTCTTTGGAGATCAGGGAGGAGGTCAGCGAAGTTATCACAGGATTGTTTATCCACGTTTTCCAGCTACTTTAGGGTTACAAAATGATCAAACTTCTGATTTCTCAACTGTCTCTCCCAAAGCTGCAATTTGAATTGAAAGGCTTGAATGTCGTCATGCATTTCTGTCTTCAGGTTGTTTTTTCCCAGACGTTTAACGTTGAGGCAGTTCAAATGGTCAGTAATATCAGTGAGGAACGCAAGAGAGAGAAGCCACGTTTCGTCTTACAGCTCAAGAATGGCCCTGTTCCTGCTCTTTATGACGGCGTCAATTTCCTCTCGGAAATCAAAAAATCGTTTCAGCACTCTTCCACGACCTCTGTCATCACACCTGTGTATGGTACACAATTTTAGCGAATTCGCTTCCAACCGCTTCTAAAGGCGATACAAATTGGCGGTGGTTAAGGGCTCTTGAGAGGATGAAGTTCACTGCGCTGAGCACGATTTCCATGACGCTCTTAATTTGCAGAGACTTGCCGCACAGGGCTTTTTGGGGCAAAATGCAGTAACTGCGGTACATTTAATGGTGATTCAGAGTGCAGCGAGTTGCGTCCGCAGTCGACTACAAAGCCTGTTTTTTCATCCCACTATTGATGGTGGACCGTCTGTAGCCAAACAGACCACCTTTTCCCCCTCTAGTCCACCGTGTTCGACCACTCTTTTTAGAACAGAAATAGGCGCCGCTGTGGTCATGCCTTTAATTGGGATCAAGTGCAGGAGTTACTCAGTGACGTTCAGGTTTTTTTCGACACCCCTCACAAAAATAGCACAGTGTGCGTTTTCTTTCATGTCAGTGCTTTCATCAACTGCACTGGAAAATGCTTCGAACTCAAGGCATTGGTTGATTAATCCTTTTTCAAGGTCTCCACTGATCTCGTTATTCTGTGGGCGACTGTGTTTGGAGAGAGGCTTATTTTCTCGAATGTCCTTTTTATGCTTGGACATGTAAAATTAGCGACTCCGAGCAGGCGCTGCTTCACGGACAGGCCTTCAGTGAAGGGATTGGATGATTTGGCGATATGGTCATAAATGACGAAGCTTGTTCTTATCTTTTAGTCGCTTGCTTTGGCGGCCTTTTTGAACAGGTTTTGCCTCTTTCCCAACGCCGCCTTCATTGGGTCATGGTGTGCCGCTAACGTTCCCAGTAAGAGCCCCATACTTCTTGTGATGGCAAGACATGAAGTGGCGTCGAACATTGTACTTCTTCGGCACAGCCACAGTCTGGTGACAGACAAATCACAACACGTTGTATGATTCCGTGGAGAAATAAGAAAGTTCCAATCGCTCCTGAAATCACCTGTTTTCGTCTTCCCCTTTGAGTTTTGCAGAATGCTTGGACAACGACATTGTGGCCGGTTAGATTTCCACGGCAGAAACGTTCGTTGTTTGCGGATCTTCCAAAAAAGAACCGGTCAAAAAGAGACCTGTTACGTTTACGGTGGCGACAGGCGCGTAGGAGCACAATTATTTAGTGCGCTCTATCGCGACTGACTTGGGGCGCTGTTACCGTTCACAGTACTGTCAACAGGTTACGAGTAGGAGGATAGGCGCTTAGTTTTGAGTCTCGATATGGGGTGTTTTATGTCTGGAGGTACACAGTTTGACGTGCAATGTGCAGTCGTTTCCTCCAGCAGCGCGATGTCGCTCTCTCACAGGCCAAAAATAACGCTGCGACCCGCCCCTAAACGCACGTAGGCGCACTTTGTAGCCCGAACCCTGAACCTGACGAGTGGATGCGCCCTTTTCGGCAGATCTGCAGTGAATTAAAAGTGTTCGACACGAAGACAAACAGGAAAGCAACTATCCGGAAACACCACACAACGCTCGGAAACCTTTGTGCTTTTGTGGAATCCTGGAAAACTCCGGCTAAGCTGCCGTCTTCGCATTAGTGGCGTGCAGCCCCGTTCGCATGGTTATAAAACGGCGCGGGTCGTTTCTCCGCGGCCTGTTCAGGTGCTTTCGACCATTGCGCACCCTAATTAACGGCGCCCAAATTCAGCAGCCTCCGGAAAAGAGGGGTGTCCACTCTGGTAACGCAAACCTCGGAACACGATATCCATGCGTTTTCGAGCAGTCTCTGGCCATCTGCCTCTTTGGCTAAACAAGCAGGGTGCGCACTGACGCATTTGCTTAAAAAAACTAAACTAAATGAACCAAGACACTCATGAGAGAGCCGCGGGCCGCAATAAAAGGGTACGCGGGACGCATGCGGCCCGCGGGCTGCTTGTTTGAGACCCCTGCTTTAGGCGAACCATCAACATTGCTCTGACAAGCCTTCTGTTGGCCGTCGCGAAACCTTGCGATTGCACTAACAGCGGCATCTAAAAGTCGGTGGCATCTTTGAACAAAGCCACAAAGATTCGCTTAGCTTTAAGAAGCGCGCAAAACCAATCGGTACACCTTGACAACACGCTTGAGGTGGGTGATGTTCTAGCAGTCAGAAGGGACCAAACGCCTTTTGTTGCTTGGAGACCTGAAAAAATCCGTAAAGTGCACTTAGGAAAAGATGTTAGCATAAGGGCTAGCAAATTTCTGCTAGCGGTGGTTCATCATTGACTAGGCGTGTGTTTTTCTGTACCATTTGGAACTGTCCGAGAGTTGATTTGGTAGGCAGATTCGCTGTTTGCGGTTTAAAATTGGCCGCTAACAGAAATATTGCAGCGGCGCCAACAACCAAGGTAACACGTTCGCAGGGAACTGTATTGCGGCAGGCGTGCGTACGTGTTCGAAACGCTGGCGTGTGGATCGCCGTATAACGTGGGCCGTTAGCGGCAAAAATTGGAGGGGACCGTTTATTCACACATAAAAAAAAATATACCACAAAAATTTGCTTCGTTGTCATTTCCTCCTGTCTGCATTAATGTCAGTTTTTCTATAATAAATGGTCAGGTTCTACTGCTGTTTCCAGAAAACCAGCGATGTCTGTACAAATACCTAGTCTTATAATAGTTGCACGAAGTCGTAAATAAAACCACCAAGAAAGCTGACTTACCAAGGGTTCGTTATAATTTTTGGAAAGAAGACACCTATACAGAAGGGCTTCATTTACCGCAACCAAATTCATTTCAGGGGAGGCCCAGCTTACCAAATAAAGCTTTTCTTCGGCACACAGAAGCACCGAAATGACCTGTTCGCCTTCACTGAGTAGTTTAGAGGATAATTCAAAAACGTTTCAGCTACAATCTCTGCTCTTCTCATTATTTTAACCGCCCTTTTTAAATTTAAAGTTTGCTAAGACGCATTGCTTCTATCCTGCCATGTTTGCTCGCGATTGGCCCACATCAGCGAGGAATGTAACCTAGTAATTTTGGAGAGCTGACCCGTTTATCTCGCATAGTCTGTATATAAACAAAAAGCCATAACACCTGTGAAAATTACTGATAAAAAAAATGTAAACGCTCGAAAGGCACAAAAACACTTTTAGAGCCGTTGTGACGCAAATATAAGATTTCACGCAGTGGGTGCATGCAGCATAATGCGTTTGCAGTTCTGGTACAACAGAATAAAAACGATGGTGTAGGCGCTTTTAAATCTGCTGAGTGCGAGCATCAACGTTGCCGCAACAAAAATGTGGGACATTGCAATTTAAATCCGCTTGAAGCTAGCCATAAAAATATTTGCATTTTTACGCTTCTCTGGAGAGTCTCATGAAGATTGCTCACTGATTACAAATGTGATTGGATGCTGATTGCCCCAAGTTGGCCATAGCAGATTACTTAACCATGGTCACCAAAGTCAGATAGTGCGGCGTTTCGAGATAACGGTACCGAATAAGTGTCTTCTCCGCCTCCCCCTATGTGCTATCTACAGTCTTGAATTCGTGATTCAGAAATAAATTGGGAGCAAGCAAGAATATTTGCCTACCGTGTGGGACATATAACCGGTGCTCAGTGGTGGGCTGGTTAATTGAGGTTGGTGTAAATATAAAGAGACAAATAAAGCGATGGAATTAAGACAGTATTCAAAAACACGTAAAGAAACAAACAGCTATTTTTTGTGAAATAAAAACAAATGCGTTCGCTAATTGTGGTGAAATTTATATTTAAAATATTGCTGAATCATGAGCTTACTATTAGCTCAATTAGCAAGCATGTAAACGACGTAACAAGCGAACAGCATCAATTAATAGGATACAAGGCACATGACGCTATAAAAGTGGTGTCAGCCTACATGCGAACTAATAAAAGCTGGTAGGCCTGTTTGTCAATCTAAAATTTCGACAACGTGTAAGCATAGTGAATACAAGTAGGACAGCCGATAAAAACCAAAATGACTTGCAGCGAATTCTTCAAGTTAAATTTAGTTTTTTCGGTGCTCAATACTATGTTACAACAGAAAACAAAATAATTTCTGTGGTACGCCATCAATGTTTTATTTTGGGTAATTATTCCCCGGCATAAACAAAATGCACCATTTAGAACCTTTGGTGGCATGTCTGTGGTTATTTACTTTCGGTCGCACTTCAGAACTAAAAAGATAAGAGTGTCTAACTTTTTAGAGGACTTGATGGCAATGATAGTAATATCTTCGTTCTTTTTCACGATCAGAGATCCGAAATGTGGACTTGTTTGTCCTGCAAGCAGGCAGTGCCAAAGGAATCTGTTCGACCACACGTTAAGTCATGCCTGAGAAGCCTCTTTGAAGTGCGAGCAAATGATGGTCAGTATGAAGGAATTGTTCAGCAAGTGAGTAAAAATGATTTGTCATTGAAGCAACTGAAGCCGCCTTTACAAAATGACAACTGCTACAAGCAACGAGTAAGAATTACTTAAAATTACATTCAGCCACCAGGGTGACGTTAATTGGTAATAAAGATGAAGGAGCTAGGCAATACCGCGAGCATACGGAATCCTTCAGTATGTATATATTTAAAAACTGGTTGAATTTGCGTCACATCATTGGGAAATCCTGCAGTATTTGTGTTAGCACGATTCTATTGTATTATGTTTAACTTTATAAACGCGCAAGATGCCAAAAAGATTGTTTTCTTCTCGCAACAACGTCAAAATTATTGAAATTTCTCTTTCCTTTACCCGTGCACTGCGGCCGCAGAGGACTTGATGGCAATGATAGTAATATCTGAGGAAAATCAGGTGTTCTTTTTCACGCTCCTAGCGGTCACGGGCTGTTCTTGATTTTCTCGCGTCATGAAACAACACCACAGCCGAAATACGAAGCTTTGTTGACTGGGTGCATTCTACTTTCCGAACCCATATTTCATGGTTATCGTATAGTATGAAGCAAGCAGCTCCGCCCCATTCAGTGCCAAAGGAATCTGTTCGACCACACGTTAAGTCATGCCTGAGAAGCCTCTTTGTCATAGCTGGAGTGCGAGCGCTGTACCACTTGAGTTTTTACCTCTTTTTGCCTAATACAAGCCGCGTATACTTTTGTTAATTCAGTATGAAGGAATTTGTTCAGCAAGTGAGTCCAATTTCCCACCCTAAAAATGATTTGACTTCTCATTAGAAGCAACTGAAGCCGCCTTTACAAAATGACAACTGCTACAAGCAACGAGTAACCGATATTAAATTGAAGCAGACTTAAGGTTAAGCGAGCGACAAAAATTATGCATTGCAGGGTCGCCATGACCAGACAGGTGTAAATTTCCCACGAATAATTTAATTAAGAAACGGCAACTCATGGCAATCTCCACCCTAACTGAAAAAATAAACTTGCGGAGCTTCCGAAATAACCAAGGTAAGACAACTCACATACGGATGTTAATGTGGAGACCATGGACATTGCTGTAAAGAACGCAGTCAGCGTGAAAGCTGTGCAGAGGCGAATAGGCATGGGGGAAATCATAAGTATGCACTATAGGCAAGCAAGGAGATGTCATCACAATAGTATAAAACAGTTATAGTGGCCTTCGACTTCTAGAGAGATCTACAGTAGTCGAGACATCCAAGATAATACCCTGCGAGTAAGTGTTCATAGGAGGTACACAACACACCAGGCACCACCGAAACAGTATAAAATGCTTTGAAAGAAACACAAGGGGGAAATCAGCAGTGGGATCAATAACAGCGGACCTTTTGAACAATGACGGGCAAATTGCACTTGAAAAGCTGGCAAAACTGTATCCGCAATGCTAATGACGGCGAGTGTTCCGGAATCATGCAGGAACGTGGATATTTCCTATACATAAGAAACGTGACATGAAGAACTTAAAAAAACTCAGCTTACTGTACAAGGTACTTACAAAGGTAATCGCTAGCAGAAGTTTTGCACACAGATTAAGTCAACCTAATACACAAGCAGGGTTTCGTGCGACCGTGGACCATATTCACATAATCAATCAGGTGATAGAGAAATGCGTGGAGTATACTGAACCCTTATGATAGCCTTCCCAGATTATGAGAAATAACTTCATTCTGTCGAAACCTCAGCAGTCATTCAGGCATTGCCTAACCAGTGTGAAGACAAGCATTATATAAGAATACTGGAGGATATTTACAATGGGTCCACAGCTACCATCACCCTTAATAAGGAGAGCAGTGAAATACCAATAAGGAAGGGCGTTACACAAGGAGACACAAGCTCTTGAATGTTATTCACAGCATGTTTGCAAAAAGTATTCAGAACATTGGATTGGGGACAGGTGGGAGTAAGGATTAATAAAGACTACCTCAGTAACCTCAGATTTGCTTGTGACGTTGCCTTGCTAAGTAACTCCGGGGACAAATTGCAAAGCATGCTTATCACTTTGAACAAACTGAGTAGAACCGTGGGCCGGTAAAGTAATATGCAGGAAACTGAAGTAATGATTTATAAATTCGGGACATCACAGCGGTTTAGGATAGGTTGCGAGGCAGTGGAAGTGGTAAGCGAATATATCTACTCAGGCCAAGCTATGACTGCGGGTCCCAAAATTGAGGCAGTGATAAATGGAACGATAAGAATGCTGTGGAGTACATTCGGCAGGCATTCTCAATGAATGGCAGCCTACCATTGTCCATGAAGAAGAAAGTGTATCACAGCTGCATCTTACCGGTACTTACCTACGGGGCAGAAACCTGGATGCTCACTAAAAGGGTTCAAATTCAATTGAGGACGACTCAGCAAGCACTGAAACGGAATATGATAGGACTAACTTGAAGGGAAAAGAAGAGAGTGGAGTATGTAAGGAAACAAACGCGTTTTAAGGACATATTAGTAGAAATTAAAAAGAAATGTATGTGGGCAGGGCACTGTAATGTGAAGGCAAGACCGATTGGTCATTTGGGTAACAGAGTGTATCCCTAGAAAATAGAAGCGTGGCAGGGGGCGGAAGCAGATTAGATGTAATGGGCAGAGGGGACAAGAAGTTGACGGGGAAAAATTGGTCACAGCTTGCCGAGGGCCTGAATAATGGGAGATCTGTGGTAGAGGCCTCTGCGCTGCAATGAACATAGTCAGGCTGATGATGATGATGATGATTATGATAAAGACAATGATTCCACGCATGATCGTAACTCTGCAATTTCAACTGAGGTTACTCTCCTTCTTAAAACTGGACGGCTTTGAGATTCTTCAGAGTGTACCGATGTTCTGCCCCACGCACCTGCAATTATCTGCCAATTTCATTTGAAATGTTTCCACGCGCCAATTTTATATTTTGCTCAAACGAGCCGACCTTGTTAGACATTATATATTCTAGTACACGAGAACTTCGCGGTTTGTTTAAGTGCTATTACTTCTAAAAGAAAGTGCGTCGAAATTTAAGACCGCTTGGTCATGGTTTCTATCCTAGTTTTATAGCTGATGTATATGGTTTCATAATTACTCAGCGAATAATTCGCTACATGCTTGAACATGCCAGTTTTTAATTGGTATCTCTGGACTGAGGGGATTCTCCAGTTTCTGCGGAAAATCTCTTTTTACTTGAAAGCATAAATTTCTGCACTTCTTATCCGAGTATTTCGTCCGCCGCATTGTGCTTTCTCGTGGAGAGTCTAAATTGTAACAATTCGCAGTATGCGATTCACAAAGCTTCATCGGAAGTTGTTGTTGCCTTTCTAATAGGTTGGGAGGCCTAGTACTTCTTGGACTGCCCTGTAACTTGAATGGACTGAATTCGTCCCTTGGATTTCCTCTTGTGTGAGGTGTTGTCGAATCCCTTATGCGTTAACAAGAGCACTCGGTGAAAAGGATCGTATTTACATAGCTTCCTGAACTTTCGTGAACACACCAGCTCTAATATCAGCAATTGCGCCAAGGAGACCACTTTTCACCTTAGTTACTTCGAGGGACTCTGGTTCAAACAATCCGCCGGAAATTATTACCCTGCATTAAGATTTTGTACCAACTTTATAATTTTTGGGGATTTCTAAAATGTTGTGTGAAACTATTTAGGCTTGCTTTTAAGTAACTCAACTGAATTTTATGTCTACGTTTTGCTACCAAGCTTGGCGGAAAAGCTGTATTTCGTCTTTTCTCAGCCGTTTATGTCATTACGTACATATTGCAGTCATATTCCTGTTTGCAACCATTCCAAAAGCGTTCTATAAACGACCAAGTCCAAGTTTCTTTTTAAAGCTATTTTACACTGTCGTTCGATATATCTATAAAGACAAGAAGGTTGTGTAAATGGGTGGGGGTTGATTGGCATGTAATTATGTACCGAGGGTTGTTTATTCCTCAATTCACAAGAACATGCCCTATGAAGTGAGGAATCAAGGAGAGTTGCATAATCATTACTGAAGTAATCTTTGTGTCCCAGACATACTGGACGAACTGTTAGAAACTTTCAAAAAGTGTGCAGCCATTTCCTAAATTTATAACGGCTTTAAAATAAATGCAATCTTTTTCCAACATAGCCGATCACAAAATGTTATCTGTGAGAGGCAAAAAATTTATGGCAGACCATAAAGAAGACAAAGAAAACACATACTGCTACTCTGTCACCGCACCACGCCACTGATTCTGAACAAGCATGCCTTATTCACATCCGATTTGGAACTCGCATAAGATTTTAAAAGCCCCATGCATGGGTGAAACACCCTGCAAGTTATAAAATCGCCATATGTGAGGAGTAGTATTTTTTGGGCTTGTTTTACCACAAACGTTTTTGTACGAGTACACATGCGCAGAGGAACTTTTCCAGCTAAGCATTAGATGCTGATAAACTGAAGAAAAAAGTTAGTTTAACCAAAAAAGGTAGTATGCTACGTTGCTAAAGTCACTCTTTAAGTGGACAGCGTTCAATAATTGGTATTCGTGGTATTGCATGCCTAACCTTCAGCTTCATGCAGTGCACCAGGAAGTTATATTTTGCGCCTCGTTCGCTACACTACTTTGATATGCTATGTTTGTGTCTATTTGTGGTAAGATAATATGACTTATCAAACTAACGAACTAACAAATACACATCCTGTGGTCTTACAAAAACTTTGCCTCAGTAGCGCTAGCCATAAGAATGGTTAATAATTATTCCGCAAATTGATAAACTTAAGATGCTTATCGTTTCCTCTTCATCAACGCGGTCATTGATACTTTTAGTGTTCAAGATACGGGTTTTTTTGACGGGCCTCTTTTGAGGCAAATGTAAAATTGTTGCCTACTTTCATGTGTACTAAAACTGGATGTTTAAAACCGCAGCTCATCGTTAGCGAAAAGAAATTGTAATTATTTTAGATTTTCTAACACGGTAGTTGTTTACTTTGACGTTACGGTGAAGCTCGTCCTGCCTATGATTCCTAACAAAAAAGCGACACACAGAATCACCTAGAGCACCCATACCCAAAATAGCTGGACCGTCGTCAGGCTTTTCCAGGTGTGTTATGGCCGCTGGAATCAAGCAGACGAAATTCACGTTTAATATCGCCCACAACTCCTTTTTTCAAAGCTACATTTAAAAACTTTGTGGTATTTCGTCCTTGACTACAAACGTCTGTCCTAGAATCACGCATGAAGAATGAACTTCCGCATTTCTGTTTAATATTTGCATACAACGACACATTTGTAATAACGTATTATTTGGGTGCTTATGGTATGTGCTTAAGAAGGTTTGGTATTTTGATAATCAACTTTCATGGAGATATTTGTGAATGCTTTTGTTTAAAATGACTCGGGAAGTAGCCAAATTTATACGATAGTCACATTTCAAAATAATTCTTCTACTCTGCTTTATCACACAGGCACAAGACCACTCTTCCGTCCTGAAAACGAAAGTAGAGTGCCCGCTATGTGGCACTCCCCAAGACCGCAAGGCAGTTGGGGTTCACATGAACGAGAAGTGTTTAAAACGAGTGGTTGAGTGTGATTTCTGCAAGAGTGACGTCGAAGCCTGGGAGAAGAAGGTGATATTTTCTCCATACCTTAAGGATAATTTTTGTAGCTGAAAAAAAAACAAGGTGCTCGAAATACCCATTTTTTTGTTACCTCGCACCTGAACTGAATATCATGGTATAAGAGAGAAGCCCTTTTCCCAATAAATAAGGCAACATAGGTTGCGCAAAAACTTGTGAATATTTTTCGTATACTTACAAACTGTAGCGCAAACGACCAGATACCAAGAAGGAATATACATGGATGGAGCTATATGTGTCTACGTGTTTGTTGTTTCTTGTATCTGCCACCACCTAAAAGGTATTGCTTAATGGACCTCATTATGGCGTAATCACTTTTTCAGGTTGTTTTCAAGACTTCGCAATGATATCGACACTGTGAATGAAGCCTCTTTTTCAAATGGGAGTCTTTCCCATGCAGTTCTCACGAGTAGTGTGTCGCATTCGATATGTGATACCTAAATAAAATGAGATATATCGAGAACATATACTGGTGCCATGGCGGCATCTTCGCTCAGCAAGCGGGCAGTGCGAGCGCTGAACGCGGCTGGTTTGTTACTTTGGAATAAACTACGGGGGACAGGTTTAAATATTACGTTCATCAAACAGCACTTACGAGATCCATATGGTTCCAGTCACTAATAGCCTACAGCAGCAGCCAAGCGACGGTTCCCGCGGTCACGATTCCTATGGCGTATACAGCGCACCTCCAGGGAAATCCATCCACGCCATGTCCCGAAGTAATGGAAAAACTCGCAATCCTGCCACTCCCCGAGAAACGTTTCATGCAGTACGAAATGCTGTTCAGTGATGATGTACCTGTAGTGATTACAGGATTTTAACATATGTTATATATATTAAGGGTGAACATGCACCTATGTTGAGTTTTAAGAGAAACCGCCGATTTCAAACGGAATCCGCGAAACACTTCCGCTTTAGGTTGTGCATACCCCGCATACTATATTATCACATTGTTCTCTCTGTCAAGCTTTTTTGCTTAAAATATGCAAGTGCACTTTGCAAACTTCATACAACAATATATGAGTTACGGTAGATATATTTATTGTGGTGAGGCACACCGCTACCGGGTACACTTAAAAGGGAGTTTTTTTGTTTGTTTGTGACTGTGGGCTTCCATTTTCCTCCTCGTGTTCGGTTTCATCTTAACGAGCTGTTCCGCTTGACAGGTATTGGCATATTGTCTTACGTGGTTCTCATCAACCTTCCCGCGTTTGCTCAAAACAGCGTGTCCTCACATTCTTTGTACAGGTACCCAAAAAGAGAGAAATGTTATCGCTAACTTCCTTTCCTGGAATGTGTTTAGAGATGTGGGGAAATAATTATGTGATGGTTTGCAGGGGCATGAAGCAAGCTGCCGTCAGCGTCCTGGCACCTGTGAACACTGCCAAAAACAATTTGCAACTGTTGCGGAGGTAAACGTCATCTTTCTGCTAGATTGCAAAACATAAAACATAATTTAAAATAGGTATCTTGGTAGGCCAGGCATGACACCATAAACATAATTACCGAAAATTGATAATCTACCTTCGTGTGAACGGTGCTTTTTTTGGACACTCGAATGTGAACGCTATTTTCAGGCACCAAGTTCTATGAACACAACCTATCTTGATCATTTCTGCTTACTTAATTGTGCGAACATTTTTAAGTGCAGATAACAAATAGTTTTCAGTTGTCTCTCGTTACACCAGGTTAGTAGCGGCAAGAGCATTTGTTCTCGCCATTGATTGCAAAGACCTGAAGTACCGGGACGCAAAAATTTAGGTATTTATTTATTTCTATGTGCCCCTAAAGCACCTCACAGATGAGGCTAGTGCATAGGGAGGGGTCAATACATCAAAACAAACATAAAATGATATATGCTGGAATGAATACAACATGACAAAAACAGCGCATACGCGAACACAAGTACGACAGGGTAAGATTAGCTCTGGATAATACTTAAAAATAAACATTGAAGAAGCCAGAACAAACTAAACCTACAAAAAGGACAATCTTGCCGAAGTTACAGAACAAAGAAGCGATAGTTTTGTTGTCAATTCATAACCCCAGTGAAGAGTAGTTGATTAAATTTAACAGCATCATTCACGGTGGCCATGTGTGATGGCAATGCGTTCCAGTGACCGAATATACGTCTATACAAATAACCGTGAATAGTTCCAAGTATGACATCCTAGGCGCTTCTCTTTAAAATGATGGTAACTTCCATGAAGAATGGCAGCTTGTGAAGAAAAGAAGTCGTCATGAAGCAATCGGTGCTGATAAAATTTTTGGAAAAGTGATTACCTTGAAGCTGTGCGTCGTGGCGACAAGTAGAGCAGTTCTGCGTGAATTTTCAAGGCTGTGACGTTGGAATGAGAGGACTAGTCAGAAAAGATGACGCGAACTGCGTGGTTTTGAAGTGATTCGATGTTGTTGTTTATGTAAGTTTAGTAAGCGTCCAAAATGGCTAATGCATATTTGAGTTTTAGCTGTATAAGTGGGATGTAAGTGAGTTTACGTAGGTGCGATAGGGAATTCTTCAAATTAGATTTTACAAGACCTAGTTAGCCGCTAGCCGATGCAAGTACGACGTTATTTTCCCGCTTTCAGGATAAGGCCGAACTGCGGAAAATTCCAAGGTTCTTGTAAGTAGTAAAAAGGTAAAGGGCCGCATTATATAATGAGTACGAGGTTTAAATGCGAGGAGTGCGTTTAATAAAGGACATAAGAGTTGTTTTAGAATTATCACGGCATATTAACCATTTAGAGCACCGACAGCTGTGCAGTTCAGGTCCGCCTATAGGCCTGTGCGTCATTTTTGCACAAACTTTTGCGATAGATCACGCAATCGTCCGCCAATAGCCTTATGTGAAATCAAACTGTCTTAGGCAAATCAGTATTGAAATAAAAAACAGCAATGAGCACAGCATGCTGCCCTAGGGAGCGCCTTAGTACACGTCCCTCACGGAAGGGAAAGTGTGATTGACGGATGTGAACTGAACTCTTCTTCAAAAAAAAATATTCATTCCATGTGAGTCGAAGCGGGTGATATTAAGCTGGGTGATTTTTTTTACAAATCTGTGATTAGGGCCCGGTCAAAGGCTTTGGAAAATCAAGACAAAATTGCGTCTGTTGGTATACCAGCGTCAATGAAGGAACGTAATTCGTGAATAAACCCGGAAAGTTGAGTGTCGCACGAGTAGCCCTTTCGAAATCTCTGCTGGTTCTTGAAAATATTGTTATGCTCTCCTAGATGGTTAATTACCTGCGAGTTAAAGGCGTACTTCAGAAGTTTGCAAATGGTGCTTGTTAAAGATATTGGTCTGTAATTATGTGGGGATGTGGGGATGAACGATTGGGGTGCAATAATGTGCATCACTGTGCCTTACTTCGTTCCAGGCCACGAAACCAGTAGCTCTTTGCTTCTGCTGTGCGCCCTGTCTCATAAAACAAATGGCACTCTAGTGTAGTCGTTGCAGCTTTAATATCGGTTGAATTGGCTTGCGATGCCTATAAATCAAGGTAAATTTGATTACGTTATAACTGGTTATACTCCAGAGGTAAGTTGTTTTCAGTGAATCAATAGCGGAAACAGAACTGACACCGGGCCTACCCTACGTACATAAAGCGTTTTGAGCAATGACATGTATTTAACATGTAGAGCTCTTTATGGGATACGTGATGCCAAATGCCACCCTATTTCTACGCCATTTCTGCAGAAGTGCGTAATTTTCTTGTGAAATTTCGGCGTTTTTAGAACATATCTAAGAGCTGGTGGATCCAGTGGGGGGGGGGGTTTATTTATTCATACCTTCACTTCGGGTATTAGGGGTGCCTTAGTGAACATAACCTAAACCTTTTTGACCTTCTAAAAATCTTGGATGTGCTCCGTCCTCTTTTATTCCAGCTTGAAGATATACATCATCCAGAATGTCCTGAGATGCCAGTCAAGTGTACGTTCCACCAGCTCGGGTGTCCGTTCAGTGTAAGTCTTAATTTCAGGTGTTTTGTCTTCTTTTCCAAGAAATCAAACAGAAACTATGTGCTTGAAAAAATTGCTAATACTGATTTATCTTGTACCATTACAGAACTAACTGCTTTATTCACAGTAGAGTTTAGCCGGAGTCCATGGGTGTGCAATGCTGTTTAATAATGCCCTTCTGGTCAATATCTCAGTACCGCAGGGGTACAACTGAAGAAATATTATACGCTACGTTTTTTTATGGAAATCATTGACGTTCGAGTGCATGCTCTTCGTTTCTTGTCTTTTCTTGACAGGTTTATTACGGGACAAAAACCTAGGTATAGAGAATTAGTAGTTTGAGTTGACTTACTAGACGTTCTCTAAGCGAAATAACTTACCAGAACTGACACTAGTCGGAATAGAGTGGATAAATAGAAGAGCTGGGGGTGGACGTAGCTTCTTCCCACACTCACAGCTGCTTCCTTTCAGAGAGGAGCAGCCGGACCGAAGAAGTAAAACGCCACTTTGGATGGCACTGTAAAGCAACGTACACTATGTATCTGCATTGTTTTGTTCAGCAGCAATCATTGTCCTCCCTTTCGTCGTCTCCTTCCGACAGCACAGCCGCGTAGGCGAAACCTTCGCATAGCACGTTCTGACCGTTATAGACATCAACCCCTTCACCATCGGCTCCGGTGGCGGCATCTTCGTGTAGATTGTGAAGGGATGGTTTGACAGATTTGTCGTCATCGTTTTCGGCGCGGCGGTACAGTAGCGCACCAATCGCTACACGATCGCGACGACGAAGGCATGAGCTCCCTTTGTAGAGTAAGCCCACGCGCAATCGTAGACGACTCCGGGTCGTGGCTACGAAGCACGCGCTTGCGGGCGCCCCGTATTTCTTCGTTGCCAAAGCCACTGTGCGAAGATCGTGCCTGACCCTCGGGACAGGTACAAAGTGCGGTCGCACGAAGCACGCGCTCATGCGGCTCGGGTATTTCAGTCTTGCCTTGTGGATTGTGTCTGCCTCAACGGCTCTGCTATTAAAATACTTTATGTTTAGGAAGCACGAGACATGGAATTTATCGCTTCGGTGATACTAACAATAGTCCAGTGCAAAATTAACTTAGAATGCGAGGCCCCACAATCTGATCTGCCCGAATATGGCAAGGTAGGGTTTACAGTTCCTAATCTGAGACTAACCAGCTTTTGTTAAATGAAATATCAATATCTCGTTACGCAGGTATTGTTTTTGAGTGGTATGAAGGTGCTGAAGCCCGATCGGTCAAAACCATCTTTGATATAGGCTTGCAGAGCCTAGACAAAGCGGTCGTTAACTGCCTTCTTTTATGGGGTGACTTTTATTATAGCGGGGTGTTTTTTTTCAGGCTCCACGCCGTGAGGTTCCCTCACACGAGTTGAAAACCTTGCACGCAGGTCTGCTTGTTGCCCATATATCGCAACTGAAGGCTGAAAACCTGGTAAGAGTAGATTGGGTTCGCATAAAGTATGGTTTTGAGATAAGTTTTACCCAAAAGGGCGGTAACTGGAGCATAATTTTTTTGTGAATATGACTTTAGACATATACAACTTTGTCTTTTTTTCAATTGGAACAGCTTGAACATTTTATTCGTAAACTATCCATAGTCACAAATCTGTTATTCCTGTCATCATAATAAACCGAGGAATCGGCCCTGCTCTCAATGCGTTGCGAATGTTTCAGCAGTGAAGATGCACAAGCAGAGCTCTGCAGTTCCAGTTATATGAGTGCAAGTTTTAAACCCGCGGAACTGTAACCCCCTAAAGTTAAGTTTGTTTTTAACTTTCCCTTCATTCAATCCGTTCAACTGGAGAGAAATGGACGATTAGTTATCAGTGTTAAGGCGTATAAAAATGAGACACGCACGGAATCTGGATTATACTTCTTTCTGTCTCGATCATATTTTTATTATGACGTATCGGTGACCCTATATAAAGAATCTATAAAGAATACTATCGTTATATCCATCACTCAATCTCATCAAAAAATTCTAACGCAGCCAGGGAGCTGGAGGTTGGAATAAACAGAAATATCCCCCTTATCGACAAATGCTCAAGTTTCCTTTGTGGTACGAAGATTGAAATCTCGTTTAAAGATTTCAGGTTATTAGAACAGAACATCGAAAAGTCATATTCACAAGGACTTGAATGGCAGTGAAGTGCGGTAATCATTAATATTTTCACATGAGAACCATTCCGGGTGAGGGCACTCATAAAGTATACGCTATCGTTTAAACCTTTCTTCTTTTAGTGAAAGCAGCAAGCTTGCTTTGATGCATTTGTATTGCTTTATATCAGCTTCTTTATATCAAATGTAGTGTAGACAAGGTTGTCCACATGCCCTTTGAGCCTTGTAGGTACTTTATATATCAAGGTATGCCTTTCTTATCTCCAATTTTTCCAAAGCATAAAGCTGAAGTGAGAACCGGACACAAATAAAGCTGCCGGATAAATAGTGTATATATTCATCTATATATTTAAAAAAAATTAGCCGCCGCTTAAGACTGATAATGTTCGCGCAGGAACAAAAGTTAGAGATTTTGTTATTTTAAAATAAATTGCATTCTTTCTTTATGAAACAAAACTTTCAATGTACACTCTTCCGGAATTTTTGTGTACATTTTTGTGTCCGGAATGACCCACTTGTGTAACCACCTAGGCTCCGCGTAGTGTTCCCAAATATTAAAATGAAGCTATTTTTTTCTGATTGGCAGACCTTTTTGAACAAAGAAAACGTAGACTAAAGACACACTTCTTGTTTGCTGCTGTTGATTGGTTTTTGTGTCCTTTGAGCACGGGGTTTAACTTAAACGGGCTTTAAAATGGGCTGGCTATTCTGCACTAGAATCTTGATTTTGTGGTTTATGTGATTGTATAGCTGGATACTTTATTTTGAAACCTGGCCCTAGTACAATTTATTTTTTTCTACAGAGGTACTATAAAACACTGAATATAAATTGAAGTGCAAGAACAAACTTATCCATATTAAATACGTAAATACAAAAACCAATTCAAGTGCTGAAGACAACTGCACAAAAATGGACTCTCATAATACATTTTGCTTCCGTGGTTTTGCTTTCGTAGAGTAAAGGCTGACATTCTTGCAGCGATGTTTGGGGGGAAGAGGAGGCCAACGATGCGCGGCGGAGTTCGCGGAGCCGTCGGCGGTTTAAAAACGTCTATTCGCCGGCGGTTTGCGTAGCCTAGATGTCACAGGCATGAGGGCGACGTAACCGGAAGCGCAAAGTTTATTTTAATGCTGCCGCCAATCACAACTTCCTTCTTCCGGTCTGAGCAGAGTCCCTGCGCACTCAACAGCCGGAAAGCAAACGCTCACTTCCCGCCCTATTCCGTGTACGGCTATTTTCTCTTAACAATCGCGCCCAGAAAACTGCCACAGTAACGCGGTTAGTAAAAATGCAGCCGAAACTAAAAAAGTGACATTGCTGTGAAGTTCAGGGCACAAAACTGAAAATTCCCTGCTACGCTACCTAGCAAAAAGCAGCACAAACATTCTCACCCATTCGTGCCATTTGGTAATGTTTATGGGGTAAATTGGAGGCCCATTAAAAACACCGGTACAAGAAGAAAAATATAAATAAACGTCGTTTAGGTCGTTAGTTTTGAGTCATTAGTAATTTTTGTTGAAGACACCCTTGACGCAGAGGTATATTTGCGCGCATCTTGTTTTGGATTTACATCTGGAAAAACTTGATGGAAGCAGCTCACTGCTCGGCGGCATTTGCCGCTTCTTGTTGCATGCAGGTTGAGGTTGACTTAACTTCGGGGCGCGTCGATCCTGTGAGGCCGGCGCGTAAACTTCGCCGTTAAATTTCGCTGCGTGGAGGTTGGCCTCTCTACATTTGCCAAAAATGTCTTAGTTCGTACTTGCACAGACTACGTTTTTCACTTATCATTCCTTACGTGTACAAGTTATTTCCTTTATCACTAATACCTGACCATCACAACCCCACTTTTGTCTAGTTTTAACTGGAGAATACCGCGGAATAGGTTTCTTCTAATTATCACTGTTTTTTATCCCTAAGGGTTACACCCAGCATCTTGGTTCAAATAAATCGTTCAATCAAAACGAAAACTAAATATACCACTCCATAAATAGAAGGAGAGATTGCTATTTAAACTGTGCAGAAGAAACCCACTTCTGAATTTAAAATTATCTCAACAAAAAGGAAGAAGCCAAGTTGTGAAACACTTACGCTGGGAAGGTGATTTCTCCATTAGCTATTACCGGTGACGCGAAGGCGAATTCAAGGATTTGAAAAACGCTTTCAACACAGTGAATCTGATTGCCAAATTTCATTTTCAGAGCCTTCGACGAACTATTGAACAACAAAAGGCAACGTACAAGGCGACTGTCGAGAAAATGCTAAATGGAGTGGTAAGAACTGAGCTTTGTGAACGGGGACCTTCTGGCTGCACAAGCGTAATTCTTGTGTGATTAAGATGTGCACTTTTATCTTTTGTGAAAGCTGAACTACATAACAAGACATATAGCGCGTGCGTTCCCGTAGCAGTAAAACGGCGAAAATGTTTAATATTGTTGGCCGACATAAAATATTTATTTGAAATTTTTAAAAGTTTAGATAAAGAATTCCTAAAAAAAGATTGTTTTGTATCATCTTGACGAAACAGCGTATAAAAACGGGGACACTAGGAGAGAAAGACGACAGGACGACGCTGTACTCACAATTGGGCAGTTTAGTTAAAAAATAGTTGTGAGTACAGCGTCGTCCTGTCGTCTTTCTCTCCTAGTGTCCCCGTTTTTTACGCTGTTTCGTCAAGATGATACATAACCAGTACCAACTCGCCCAAATGTTGATCACTTCTAAAGATTGTTTTGTTCGTAAAAACCCTACTTGTTTGCAGTAACAAATACGCCTGTTTCACAGATAAATAAAAAAATTCTCGAGATCGAGAAAGATTTTATACAACGGTAGCTACCACTGACTTTCTAGCAATATCTCTTTGTGGCCACAGTACTTCTTTGTCCAATTGCCGGCTGGCGACTATAGTTTTCAAACAATATGGCCTGGCGATCATGGTGGAGCTTCTCGTTCCCTTTTACTGCATCACGTCCTGGCTAACTTTCGGTTTAGATACTGAAAACTGCAGTTGTTCTGCTGGCAATATCACACCACTGCTGCTCATAATAGATGATTTGTGGGAAATTATAAAGTTTTTCCATGTTTGTCATGTTATTGTGAGACAACGTCTTTCGAGTCTGAATAGAGCTCAGCGAGTTACCGAAATTTCGTTCTCAGAACTGAGTAATGCTTGGTGCGTGTTTTAGTACATGGGTTGTAACAATGTTGTACACGCGTTGTACAATGATGAACATTATTGTGTTGTAACAATGCTGTGAATTTCAACGCCATTTCAACCTGTGAATATTGCGTACTACCGCCGTTCCTTGAATATGGATCTTATGCAGCTTCCAGTGAAAGATTGTCATAGCTGGCGGTAAATATGAACTAGACCAAGCTACTTCTTTTATCACTTTTTAGAACAGCCCCCACAGCATTGCAAACTTGTACATGTTCGAGTTTACGTACTTGGTAAAGGGTTGTCCGCCATATGTAGGTACTTAGCGCTTTCATCAATCAGAAAGACAGACTTGTTAGGGCAAACAAGTTAGAGATTATAATATAGTTGGAAAGAACGTCACTGGTTTTATAAGCGGGATTACTCGTTGCTACACAGCGGTAGCTGAAGATTGAAAACATAAAAAGTGCATTTTTAAAAATAAACCCAAACACGAATAAACACCGAACCGGTTGAGTACGCACACGTTGTTGGCTCCCGTGCCTATATCATTTGAGTAATATTTTGCGACTTTCAGAGCATTGCAACTTAAACGCATTTCTGTTCTCAAATATGTACAGTCGGCAAATAGGTAGATAGTGAGCATGCGCAGCCCGTATCAGCGCGACGGCTGTCTCCCATCTTGGTGTGCCAATGACCTTGGCTTCTACACCTTCTTCAACCGTAATAAGCGCTGCAAGCCAGCGCAGCCGAACCGGGAAACAAAGCGGAGATTACCCGACCTTAGCGTGCACTGTGGCAGGTTTTTCGTCTGCATTAGCTTCGGCGCACAGCTGTTCATTGCATTATCCTTCTGCCAATAGCTGCATAAGTACCGCGTGCACCACTAACCGGTTTCTAGGCTGGGCTTTGCACTTCACTGCTTACAGGCTAACGCCGCAATATTTAATGCACTGTGCAAGCAATGACGCACCGATATCTAGTCACTCTGAAACACCGGCAGCGATGCGTTTTTGGCTATTTTTGTTCGTTGTCTTGCATAGTGAAGACAATTCCTATCTAAATTGCATATGGAGCCGCAAAAATTAGGCGTTGCAGGTAGTTAAACGCAACCAGTGCTGTACTACTATTAGCTAATATCCATTATTGTTTCCCGACCCGGCAGCGCTACGAAAGAAGCTACGGAGGGCAAGGCGACGGGTCCAGCGACAACGAAAACAGCCCTTGCGCTGATGCAGGTCACGCATGCTCACATTCTACGCGGCTCAAACCAGGCGTTATTAGTAGATCCAGTCCGCGGTCCTGAGCACGCCGCTCGCCGCGCTCTACAGTAGTTATAAAATCTTAAGCTCGGGTGGAAAAGTGAAACTTGAAGACTTATCTTAAAGGCGAAAGTTGTTTGAAGTAGTATTCGCCAATACGTTATAAGTATCCATAAAAATACTAAATACGTTCATGTTAGTAGAGCAGTTGTTTTTGAACTTTAAATGCGTGTTGCTTATCTATTTTATGTCCCTCCACATCCGGTAATTTACGGAGGTAATTTTTGCTGTTGTGCCAAATTTATGGCTCACGCAAAAAAAGGTATTGAAGGGTGCACACGAGTTGCATATTTTGACCCCGGTATATTACTGTTTCCGCATTGATTCTAGAATATGCTGTCATGGAGGAATAACAATACTACTTTCTCTCTGTTCTATAGGCGGAAACTCCAAAATCTGGCACTGACGTGAGAAGCACGACTGGCGAACTTGGAAGAAACATGAAGGGGATTCGTAGCTTGCTACAGAAACTCTTCCTCTCTTAAAAATTCAAATTCATCTACTTTAAATACAAGGTGGTAAGGGTGCGTCTTATTTCATTTAGGGAGGGTCGGAATATAAGCAATACAATATTTACTTGTTGCACATATCGGCAATGTGGCCCTACCAGCGAAAGTGCACGAGAACACAAAATAAAATTAATACTGTGTTATTCACTTGTGATTCAGCCTCATGAAACAGGTAATAATACATAAGTATTATATATATATATATATATATATATATATAAGATATAGTTGCCGCAGCGACACGCCTTCAAGCCCCGAGGCGACCCAGCCTCTGGACCTGCTCTCCCTAGCCGCGATCCAGTCGCAGGGACGGCCCTCAGCAGAGGCCAAAGCCTTGCACGTCTTCCAGCTCTGCTGCCCGAGTTCACCGGTGGGGCCGCGGTCCCGGGACGAGCGCCGAACTCAAGGACAGCCCAGCACCAGGCGAGCCAGCCATGGGCGTGACCTTCCCCAACGGCCGACGTCTTCTCGAATAGGCGCTGCGTCCGCGGTTCGCACCATGATTTCTGCGGATTGTGGACTCTTCTCCGACAGTGGACCAAGATCTCGTAATGACGACCACTGCTGTGAACGCCATCCACCCTCTTTGGACATCCCAGGCCCTCACAGCAGCGTGTCAGTGGCTTCTCGACGTCATTCCCGGTCAGGAATACGCAGTACCGCGATGCGCGTTATCCCCGGCCCGCATGGACGTCGTCCCGGTATTCCGAGGTTCCCAGGACGATGCTGTTTGGTGGGTACAGAAGATCGACGCCATTGCCGCTCACCTCACATGGCCTGAACACGTCAAATGGTCGTTTGCACAAGAACGCCTACGTGATGCAGCCGGAGCATAGCACCTGTGCGACGGCCACTCGCATTCGACCTGGGCAAGCTGGAGCGGGTCATTATTTACGGCCTTAGGTGATTTGCCGGGAACTTACGATGACCGCTTCATGCAGATGTGTGCCCTGCGCCCAGGGCCCTGGCAAAAACGTCGTCACCTACGTCTACGAAAAGCAACAAACAACAAGCCATCTATTCAGCGCCGCTTCGATGGGACCGAACGCAAGGGCACGACGGCGGAAGACAGCGATGGGGTTTTGTCGAGCCTCCAAACGCATGGTGAAAAGCGTGCGGTAAACAAGAACCGGCCTGTCTTAGACGAGCATGGTCCAGTGAAACTTGTGGAAGCAGTAAAAAAACTTGGAGGTTACGGTGACAAGTACGCAGAAGAAGAAAACGCGGAATAGCTTAGGAAGAAAACATCCGACCAAAAAAATAGCGGCAGGACCAGCCCAATACCAACTGACTTCAAGGACAGCATGACGCTCCTCGTTACCGCATAGGACATTATCGTGTCTTTCTTGTCAACGAAGTACACAGTAGTCCTAGCACAAGCCAGAAAGGACAAGATCAGCAGGACATCGAGACCCCAAGGCCCACACCAACAGTTTACTGGGGGATGTCTTCGCAGTGTGGCCGAGTGTAGAGACGTCAAACAATCCGAAGGAAAACATTAGAGCAAAGTCACCGGCCAATCCACTAGCAAACAAAGAAGGACAGCGGCCGACTGGAATCGAAGAAAGAAGAAGCGCGGAGCTTGTTCGAGAAAAAATCAAACACAGCGTACAAGAATACGGTCGCAGTATATAGTACATATATATATCGCAGTATGCAGTATATATATATATATATATATATATATTTATATATATATATATATATGAGTGTATAAATATACATATATATCTATGTATATAGTATTACCAGTCAAGAATTCCAAGGAGGGCAACGCAAGAAGATGCGGTAGGTCATTTAAACCGATAAAAATTTAGAAATAAAGAAAAAAAGTGGAGAACAAATTCCCGCCGGGTGGGGTCTGAACCCATGACCACCAGGATACACGTCTGGTGCGATGAGCACTACGCTACCGGTGAGGCTTTTTTCCCCTTCACTTTGTCAGGTATTTATGTTAATGGATTTGTTGTCCTTCAGGACACCCGGCAATTTTTGTGCGTCCTGACGTTAGCAGAGAAAAGAGTGAAAGGGGGCCGACGCGCAGGAGCGCAGAACCCTGTTCACTCAGTCAAACGCCATGTAAATATCTGTGCATAATGTTTTTTTCTGTGCCCTAGTCGGCAGCAATGTTTGCCTAACTGCGGATCAACGAACGATATCACCGGTCACACTACCAGATCCGCGCCTGTTTGGCAGCAAGTGGGATCGTTTTTACCACGGCAAGATCATCTCCACTGCGGATGGGATCGTCTCTATGATGTCGACTTGAGAGCATCGGAACCTACTTCACAGAGGCACGACTGCTTGGTTGGTCAGTGCGAGGCCATTCTGTTTGAGAGATTACCAGGCTCTGCTCATAAAGTGTGGCGAGAGGGGGTAAAGTGTTTTAGTCTTTTGGCGCGAGGTTACTTCAGTGCGTCGGCGTAAAAGATTCCTTTATGCAAAGTGCGGTATTGGGCTAGTTGGTGATTCACTTTAACAATACTGCGCTGCTGAGCACGAGGTCGCGGGTTCGATTCCCGGCCGCGGCGGCCGCTTTTCTGATGGAGGCGAAAAGCAAAAACGCCCGTGTGTACGAGGTTTCGGCGCACGTTAAAGATCCCCAGGCGGTCAAAATTAATCCGGAGCCCTCCACTACGCCGCCCCCCATCGCCTGCGTTGCGTCGGCGCGTTAAACCCTACAATCAATCAATCACTTTAACAATACAGCGCGATAGAAACAAAGACTTCAGTGAGGCACACAGGACGAGCACTGACTTCGAACTGCATATTTATTACAGAAACAAGCCATAATAATACAAACATGCATGCACACACCTACGATGAAGCAATTCGACACGATGGGTAATCTATAACAAATGTGCCGGAAAGATTACATTCAAAAGAAACAGATGCATATGTGATTAACAACCCACACGCACTCAGCACGTGTATGTACATTGATGCGGCAAGTTAGGTTGCTCCTTTTCGCAGGTGTACAAATTCTAGTTCCTTATTGGAGAGGGCTATAGACGGAGCGCTGACACAATCTTTGCCTAGCCTACTTATTTGCGCAGCCTCCACAATTTCCCTTGTCAACTGGTCACAATGATGCGGAATGACCTCGCATTCATCAACTTTTGGAGTGCATTTTTCGGTGGTGCCCTTGCAATCTCGGCAGTGTATGCCTAGGTGCCCCCTCACACTTTTGTGGACATGGTTGCTGTGTTCTCTGAGCCTCGTGTTCAGACACCTGCCCGTCTGGCCCACATACTTTTTGCCACATGACAACGGAATCTCATAGACTACCGACGTTGTGCATGCGACAAAATTCGTTTTCTGCTCGATAGAACACTTGCAGGGTTCAATTTTCGGGAGGTAGGTCTTTTTGAATAGGGCCGCCAGTTTGCGAGGGGCTGAAAAAACTACTTGCACATCAGCGGTATTCCCTATTTTATTTAGCCTTTGGACTACGTTATGTATGTAGGGAATCACCACGACGTTTCTTTTTGTTTTTTCCGGAATGGCCGTGTCGTCACCCTCGCTCTGGCGGCGGTTTTGTCTGAACACCCTCAAAATTTGCTCAGCCACAGACGTCACCACGTGAACAGGGTAGCCAGAGCTGTGCAGGCGTACTCCCTGTAATTGGATGCTATCTCTCTTCCTGTGGGGGCATGATCTTTTTAGGGCATTGAGTAAGCACATCTTCACAATACCCCTTTTCACCAGCTTAGAGTGACCAGATGAAAATGGAAGAAGTGGCTTATTTCTGCGTGGCTCATACTGCCAACAAACGTGGTCCTCTGAAAAGTGAAGACTTAGGTCCCAAAACTTCAAACTGTTTTCTTCTGGCATTTCGTGCGTCAACTTCAACGGGTGAAAACACCTTTCGAATTCTCCTAACACCTCTGCAACGCTCTTGCCACCGGAAACCTCACGCCATCCATGAACACTAAAAAATCGTCAACGTAACGGAGAACCTTAAGTACACTCAAGGGCCGCAATTCAACGGCTACCTTGCGCCCTAGGCTGGCCAAATACAAATCACTGAGAACAGGGGCTATAAAAGAACCTATGCACACAGCGTTCGTTTGTAGGTACAATTTTCCTTCCCACTTCGCGAAAGTAGAAACCAAGTACATGGACAGAAGGTTGAGAAACCTTCTTGCTGCTACTCCTACTTCATTTTGGAATGGAACCACCCCATAGCTGTCAATTTCTGCTTCAACACAAGTCATCAATCCTGCATGCAGTAGAGAGTAATATACGCCCTTTATATCTATTCAGAAGTCTTTGACCCCCTGTTTACTGTTAGTAGACAAGAACGCAATTTCATCTTCCGAATTCCTAATCAAAAACGGGTCATCTAACGTTAACAGTGCTAATCCTTTTTGAAGATACATGGCTTAACACTTCTGCCGCGTGCCATGTTCAGAGATTATTACACTGAGTGGTCAGCATAGTTTGTGTGTTTTAGCCACGAAGAACAACTGTAGCGAACTTGAGTTACCCTTTTCTATGTTGTGGGCTACTGCTGTCAGGTTCAAATCATTGCACAGGTTTTTTGCTGCGGATTTTACCTTACTCAGTGATACGTTCATCGTGACGCGTGAAAGCTCCATTGACTGCCTCGAGGGCTTCTTCCCGAAGCTGCCTGCCGAGAACTCTATGAACCCTCCTTCCTTATCGGTAGGTAGCAAACACAAGTTCTCTTCTTTAAAGAACGGTTCCACGCGCCTCAGTGCTAGACCACGTGCCTTGGGTTGAGCCCTCCGTAACACGTCAACGCCCGCCGAAACACATCGTTCCGATTCGGTGTCCGGACACTGCTTGGCAACTTGTCTCACCAAAGACAGAATTTCTGGCGGCGCAACCTCGGTTCGACGGCAAACTTGGGTCCCAAGTTGGGGGTTTGGTGTACCACAGTAGGTAGATGAAGTCCATCTTCCGTACGGACGAAGTTCCCCGGTTCCTGCCATCGGTGTCGCCGATTCGCCTTCAGCTGAGAGAGAGCTGGCCTTTGAAGGCATTGCACAGTGAAATCTGTGAGGTCGCACAGTTCTCTACACTTCTTCTGCGAGTGTGGTTGGCCACCCTGGGCCTTAACTTGAGCGTGGAGAGCGTCCTTGTAAAATCTAGCCTGTCTATTCCACTCTGTTGCCGTAATTTTGCAGATTCTGACCCCATGACCTCGCGAAGGAGCGAAGCCGCCAAACAATCCTTGGACTTCTGGAGGTAAGATGTGCATCCTAAGGCAGTACGACAGAACACGTGCTCTGAAGAGTGCGACGGCAATGAAGGTTACTAACATAGTTGGATGTAAGGTTACATATTGAAAAGAGCCCGATTTACAAGAAACGTAGTTAAGCAAAGTGTACAATTGGGCTAGTTGGTGATTCATCTTAACAATACAGCGCGACAGAAACAAACACCTAAGGGAGGCACACAGGAGGAGCGCTGACTTCCAACTGAATTTTCATTACAGAAGAAAACCATATTAATACAAACACGCATGCACACACCTACGATGAAGCAATTCGACACGATAGGTAATCTATAACAAATGTGCCGGAAACATTACATTCATAACAAACAGATGCATATGTGATTAACAACCCACACGCACTCAGCACGTGTGTGTACATTGATGCGGCAAGTTAGGTTGCTCCTTTTCGCACGTGTAGAAATTCTAGTTCCTTAGTGGACAGGGCTATAGACGGATCTTTGACACAATCTTTGCCTGCCCTACTGATTTGCGCAGTCTTGGCGTTCATCAAATTTTGGAGTGAATTTTGCGGTGGTGCCCTTGCAATCTCGGCAGTGTATGCTAGGTGCCCCCTCATACTTTTGTGGACATGGTTGCTGTGTTCTTTTGAGCCTTGTGTTCAGACACCTGCCCGTCTGGCCCACATACTTTTGCCGCATGACAACGAAGTCTCATAGCCTACCGACGTTGTGCTTGCGACAATCTTCGTTTTGTGCTCGATAGAACACTTGCGGGGTTCCTGTTTCGGGAGGTAGGTCTTTTTGAAAAGGGCCGCCAGTTTTCGAGGGGCTGAAAAAAGTACTTGCACATCAGCGGTATTCCCTATTTTATTTAGCCTATGCGCTACATTATGTATGTAGAGAATCACCGCGACGTTTCTTTTTGTTTTTTCCGGAATGGCCGTGGCGTAACCCTCGCTCTGGCGGCGGTTTTGTCTGAACACCCTGAAAATTTGCTCAGCCACAGGCGTCACCACGTGAACAGGGTAGCCAGAGCTGTGCAGGGGTACTCCCTGTAGTGGATGCTATCTCTCATCCTGTAGGGGCATGATCTCTCTAGGGCATTGAGTAAGCACATCTTCACAATACCCCTTTTCACCTGCTTAGAGTGACCAGATGAAAATGGAAGAAGTGGTTTATTGCTGCGTGGCTCATACTGCCAACAAACGTGGTATTCTGAAAAGTGAAGACTTAGGCCCCGAAACATCAAAGTGTTTTCTTCTGGCATTTCGTGCGTCAACTTCAACGGATGAAAACAGCTTTCGAATACTCCTAAGACCTCTGCAACGCTCTTGCCACCGGAAACCTTCACGCCATCCATGAACACTAAAAAATCGTCAACGTAACGGAGAACCTTAAGTACACTCAAGGGCCGCAATTCAACGGCTACCTTGCGCCAAAAACTGGCCAAATACAAATCACTGAGAACAGGGGCTATACAAGAACCTATGCACACACCGTTCGTTTGTAGGTACAATTTTTCTTCCCACTTCGCGAATGTAGAAACCAAGTACTTGAACAGAAGGTTGAGAATCCTTTGTGCTGCTACTCCTACTTCATTTTGCAACGGAACCACTCCATAGCTGTCCATTTCTGCTTCAACACAAGTCATCAATCCTGCATGCGGTAGAGAGTAATATAAGTCCTTTATATCTATTCAGAAGGCTGTGACTCCCTGTTTACTCTTAGTAGACAAGAACACAATTGCACAGTCTGTGACACAGAGCCTTGTGACGCTCGAGTTTGTGACAGAGCCCCCCCCCCCAGTTTCAAAGTAATATGCAATAATATTCCCATAACTCACAAAGTCGTGCGTACGCGTCCTTCATACTTAGCGAACAGGAGATGCAGTGCGTACTAACACAAAATCCAGTGCAGAGTAATTGTTCAAGATGATGCATAATGACACGCACATAGTTGCTGTAGATCTCTGGGATTTAGGACAGATTTCTCCTAAATTCACAAGTTTAACTAATGCAGCTGTTATGAGGTAACTAAAATTGAGAACATGCTAGTGCACATTACAAAGTTCTGGGCAAAACTCAAACCAATTGCGAACTTCTGTAAAATGCTGGCTAACATATTGCCAAAGTGTCGTAGGTTCTCATACAATGCGTGAGGTTTACTACCAAGAAACACATACAGCGTACTGATGCAATAAATCTTTAATGAATATAATCTTCTGTTACAACAATATAAGAAGTACAATACGATGCAACTTTTAAAAATCACGAATGTCGGAACTGGTACGCGAATAATACACAGCGGATGTACTGTACAATAGTTAAAACAAAGTTCACTCAAAAGGCAACTAGTACGTGAATACAACGAGTATACACTCTGCCGCCACAGTGACAACATAAGTACAAGCTTCACGTACAGTCTGACCGACCACAAATAATGAGTAAAATGTTCAAGTATACAGTACCTGACCGTCCAAGATACATCGCGGTCATAAAATGCTACTCCTACAAACACATGTATACTTGAATTTCGCAATCTTCATGTTTCGCTCGGGTCTATCGGGCTGTTGCGTAACTGCGCCTGCGGAATTCTTCTATTCGGAGAAGTTTCTTTCCAAATGTAGCGTGAAGCGACAAACACTTCCTTTCCCGCATTGATACCGGGCCCGCCAAAATGCTTCACTGTCTGGGCCTTCGTCTGGTGAACGTCGGAGTCGCTATTAACGGCTTCGCTCTCCTTCCCACTGCCGGTCAGGACAAATGACTGTAGAAATGTTTTCTCTTAATCTTTAGCTCAAACGTACAATTGTTCATAAGGTAGCTCATTTGTTTGTCGAGTTTGGTAAGCCCGGCTTTCAATGACTGGTAGTTTCTATGCCCTTCACCATTCCTTTCCCTTCGAGGCGGTTCCGTCGCAGAGTTCGCAGATTGTGAGTGCCGCCTACTATCTGGCTTCGCTTTGGCCGGTGCTCGTGTTACGACGAGCCCGGCTTCACCTCTTTCCGAGGCATCGGATCGATGTTCCCCAATAAGCGACTCTTCTTTTATGTCAGCTATATATATATATATATATATATGTATATATATATATATATATATATATATATAGAGAATAGAACAGAGACAACGAGAAAGACTTAGAAAATAAAAATAAGTTTACTGACGTTCAGGGAGAGGACTCCCTTTCTTCAGAGTGAAAGGGAGTCCTGAAGAAAGGGAGTCCTCTCCCTGAAACGTCAGAGTAAACTTATTTTTATTTTCTAAGTCTTTCTCGTTTGTCTCTGTCTCTACTAACCTTATTTTTTTCGCGCTCTGTGTGAGTTTTTATCTTTTCAGTCTATATATATATATATATATATTATATATATATATAAGAGAAACTTCGAACAAGGTAAAAGCACGATCGTGGTGCCTTCCGGTTTAGCTTTCGGATATTTTTCCAGAGAAGGAATCCCAAGCTGGTCAAAGACGACATTTATTTTTGGTCACCATCGTTACATTCGCTTGGTTGCGATGGAAGCGCAGAATTTTGTTTCTGTCCTTGTGAACATTTTTCGGGGCTCGCTTAGCCCTCATGATCAGCTGCACAGTACATGCTCTAACAAAGAATTAGGTGCAGGACAGCGTACCGGTAAGTATTTCATCGCTTTTGTTCATCCATATTGGCTGTTCACCAACACCTTCTGCGCGTTGTAGCAGATAAACGTGAAACGGAGACAATTTAGCTGTCTGTATATGTATTTGCGTGAGGTTAGTCTTTTTGGAAAACCGTGTCCCTCTAAAAAAATTTGAAGACAAAGGGAGACCAATATATAGCGCCTAAGGAAGGGAAATGCACGACGACAAAAAGTGTTGGCGTAAAAGGTATTTCAAAATTTCCGAGTACAGTTAACTTGGGATAACAATAGAAATATATATGTATGTATCATCACAGGTCATATAGGTGGTATAAACCCCCCAGCGCCATTGCAAAGACAAGCGGCGACGACGACGACGAAGAAAGTGCTGGCGAACCCTGCGCTGGCTGTATGGTCGCCGCGATGTAGATCGTTCACCTTCTTCAGTGTTTATCCAATCTGCTCTGCCACCACGTTACATTTGGAAAGTGCGGGTTCGCGATCATCGTCGGGTCCAAGCTTCACACCCCATCACCATCGGCTGACTCATCGAGGCTCTGTGAACCACTTCTGCCAGCCCTAGCCCGACCGCTTCAAGCACTAGACGACGTTCACCCGCCCTCGGTCTCAAGCCCGTGACAAGTCGTTCCAGAGCCACCGAGACCCGACGTGTGGCCAGACGACGACGTCGTGTCCCAAGGCCTTTGGTCTGACGTAGTTACAAGCCCTCACCGGTTTATGGTTGTGTTGAGGACGTCGCTGCTGCAAGACACTGCTCACCAAACCCATAACGTACATCCATGTTAGCAAGAGGTATTTTTTGTATATTCTCATCATATTGTTCGTCTTCACAGAGCTCATCACCCCGCTGCGGCCTCTACCGGGACCGTCCCCTTCAAGTAGAGGGTTATGTTACCCCATCCAAGACGACGAAGGCAGTATCTGCTCGTGGCTTCACCCACGAGCATCTGTGACGACGACGAAGCTGGGTGGGACACGCTGTTGGCTTGCATTTTGCGGCATTGCTGATCCGCATCAACAGCTTCATGACACCGCAGCTTCGACTGGGACGCTCGCCCTTGACATGGGGTAAATTTCAAGGGACATATACCGGGATAAACCCCACAGCGCCATTACAAAGACCGGCGACGACGACGGCGAAGAAAGTTCTGGTGAACTCGGCGCTGGCTATCTGATCGCCGCCATGTAAATACTGAAAAAATATTATGCACCCTCCTCATTGTTCCTAACATGTGCTCTGCAACCACATTACAAAATATACTTGCCGTACAGTTAATTGTATCAAGAAGTGTGAAGAAGTACCATAAAGTGTGTGTTTCCTTTCGGTAAACCTTAAACGAAACACGATCGCCATGACGTCCAACCGACAATTCCACAAAGTAAGACGGCCTGCAGCCTCCTCATTCACAGTCATTTGAACGGATTGTTCCATGCCGTTCGTATGTTCGGTAAAGGCAGCTAGTGCATCCTTTTTTATGATGCAGAAACAATTGTAGATATACAGCAGAAGACCGCAGAAACCTTGTCTGCTTGGACAGGAACCTTATTCCCAGGTCCTTTCAGCTTCTGCGTCCTGTGAATTTTGCCCTTTGAGCACCGCGTGGTTTCAAGAACGGAGCAGCAACTGCTTCAGGCCAGGACCCTTGATTGCAAGGACTCCGTCAGGCACCTGCAGAATCAAATCTTCTTCGCTGGGTGGTGTTTCGAGTATCAGTGTCCGGATGACTTCTCCAGCGTCCAGTTACATGCGAACTACAAGGTGAGCCTTCAGTCCCGCCAGAAAGGGTTGTCGCACCAAAACAAGTCAATGAGACTACTGCCTCGCGAACGTTTAGTTACGCCCGACTATTCTACTTCCACTCTTGACAACCCATCTTTATACAGTCTTTATCCAGCAGAACTCGCTGTGCTTGAGCTCGGGTTAACCTTCAGCGTGGACCCTGCTCCTAACCGAAGAAAGCTCACCTGTGCGGCCAATCAGGCTCTAGGACCAGTTGAGAACAGCCACCGGGACGAGGCTCGAACTCGCGCACTCAAAGTTTTGCAAAGCTACCTCGGCATCCTAGAACTCCTCTTCTTTGTGAGCAACGTGATGCGATCAAGAGCCTGCGCAGTAACACGGACGTCGTAATCCTTCCCGCTGACAAAAGAAATGCCAACCTCATCCTAAATAAGGAAGACTACGCTGAAATAGGGACGACACCAGAGCAAGGATTGGCCACCCGGGTTTAGTAACGGCCACAACCTCCCAGGAATACGCCAATTAACCCTCGGCGTCAGTCCCCAGAGGCTGCGAAGCAACTGACCATGCGGCGGTCAGACCTGTGACGCAGCAGAGGGTGCTAAGAATTCCTGGATCCGCACAGGCCGCCACTGTAATCTGAACCTGGCAACGTTTAACGTGCGAACCTTATCTAGCGAAGCGAGTCTAGAGGTGTTGTTCGAGGAATTACAGGGCATTAAATGGGATGTAATAGGGCTTAGCGAGGTTAGGAGGGCAGGCGAAGCATTTACGGTGCTGCAAAATGGACACGTCTTATGTTACCGGGGTCTAAAGGACAGAAGAGAACTGGGAGTGGGATTTCTGGTCAATAAAAGCATAGCTGGCAACATAGAATACTATAGCATTAACGAAAGGTCAGCAGGTCTTGTAATTAGGCTCAATAAGAGGTACAAGCTCAAGGTGGTGCAGGACTACGCACCCACATCCAGCCACGACGACCAAGTAATGGAACGCTTCCATGAAGATGTGGAAGCGGCAATGGCTAAAGTAAAAACGCATAATACCATAGTTATGGGTGACTTCAATGCTAAAGTAGGCAAGAATCAGGCTGGAGATAAGGCAGTTGGGAACTGTCGTATGGGCTGCAGAAAGAGCAGGGGGGACCAACTAGTTGAGTTTGCAGAACGGAATAACGTACGCAAAATGAATACTTTCTTCTGTAAACGGGAGAGTCGGAAGTAGACCTGGAGAAGTCCGAATGGGGAGCATAAAAATGAAATAGACTTGATATTATGCGATAACTCTGGCGTCGTGCAGGATGTGGAAGTGCTCGGAAGAGTAAGGTGTATGACCACCGTATGGTAAGATCTCGAATTAGGCTAGATTTGAGGAGGGACCGCTACAAGCTAGTACGAAAGAAGCCGAAAAATGAGCTAACAGTAAGACGTAAAGCAGAAGAATTAAGAATCGCGCTGGAGAACCAATATTCAGCTCTTAACGATGAAGCCGAGCTTACGACACAGGAAGCCAGCGACAACCTTACACTCATTATCACGTAAAGTGCAGTAGAAGTCGCGGGCACTATGGCTAGACAGGATACTGGTAAACTTTCACAGGAGACGAAAGATCTAATTAGGAAACAGCAAACCATGAAAATCTCTACCGCAGCTGACAGAATACAACAAGCGGAGCTTTCGAAGTCAATCAATAAGCGTAAGACAGCTGACATACGGAAGTATAATATGGAGAGGATCGAATACGCTGTAAACAGCGGAGGTAGCCTTAAAGCAGTGAAGAGGTGACTTGGCGCGGGGAAAAATCAGATGTATGCACTTAAAGATAAGCAAGGCAATGTCATCACAAATAGGGATAAAAAATTCACACTGGCCGAGGAGATTTATAGGGACGCGCACAGTAGCCGGGACATCCAGGATAATCCTGAACGAGACAATAGTTCAGAGGAGATAGACATCCCACCAGTAACAACCGAAGAAGTAAGGAAGGCTTTGAAAGAAGTGAAAGGGGACAAAGCACCTGGTGAGGATCAGATAACAGCAGACATCTTGAAGGATGCTGGAGAAATTGTAATTGAAAAGCTGGCAAACCTGTATAGGCAATGCCTGATGACCGCAAGTGTACCGGAATCTTGGAAGAACGCGAACATCATCCTAAACCATAAAAAAGGCGGCATGAAGCATTTGAAAAATTAGAATCCGATCAGCGCACTGTCAGTCGTATACAAGGTACTTACCAAGATAATCGCTAACAGAATTTCTGCAACCTTAGATTTCAGTCAACCTAAAGAACAAGCAGGGTTCCGTAAAGGTTATTCAACAATGAACCATATTCACACGATTAATCAGGTGATAGAGAAGTGCGCTGAGTATACTGAACGCCTATATATAACCTTTATAGATTATGAGAAAGCATTTCACTCTGTCAAACCATAGCAGTTTCAGGCATTACGGAACCAGGGGGCAGATGAGCATTATGTAAGAATACTAGAGCATATCTACAATGGGTCCACAGCTACCATCATCCTCTATAAGGAGAGCAGTAAAATACCTATTAAGAAGAGTGTCAGACAAGGAGACACAATTTCTCCAATGTTATTCACAGAATGTTTACAAGAAGTATTCAGAACGTTGGATTGGGAACAGGTGGGAGTAAGGGTTACTGGAGAATACCTCAGTAACCTCAGATTTGCTGATGACGTTGCCTTGCTAAGTATCTCGGGGGATGAATTGCAAAGCATGCTTTCCGCACTGGATGAACAGAGTAGAACCGTGGGCCTGAAAATTAATATGCAGAAAACGAAAGTAATGATCAATAACCTCCGGACAGCAGAGCGGGTTGAGATAGGTGGTGAGGCAGTGGAAGTGGTAAGCAAATATATCTACTTAGGCCAAGTTGTGACCCCAGATCCCAACGATGAGGCAGAGATAATTAGAAGGAATGGTGTGGGGTGCATACGGCAGACATTCTTAGATAATGAATAGCAGCTTACAATTGTCGCTGAAGAAGAAAGTGTATGACAGCTGCATCTTACCGGTACTCACCAACGCGGCAGAAACCTGAAGCCTCACTAAGAGGGTACAACATAAATTGACAACGACTCAGCGTGCAATGGAGCGAAAAATGATAGGTGTAACATTAAGGGACAAGAAGAGAGAGGAGTGGATCAGGGAACAAACATGTGTTAAGGACATATTAGAAGAGATTGAGAAAAAGAAATGAACGTGGGCAAGGCATTTAATGCGAAGACAAGATAATCGCTGGTCATTAAGGGTAACAGAGTGGATCCCTAGAGAAGGCACGCGTTGCAGGGGGCGGCAGGAAGTTAGATGGGCAGATAAGATAAAGAAGTTTGCGGGGATAAATTTGTGGCAGTCGGCACAGGACCGAGGTAATTAGAGAATAATGGGAGAGGCCTTTGCCTTGCAGTGGGCGTAGATAGGCTGATGATGATGATGATGACGCTGGAAAAAATGTATGACCTCCTGCCGGACGACAGCACGTACGCGAAGATAAAACGGGATCCTGCCCTCAAAGCGGAATGAGGCTTGCCAACCCTATTGACTGATGTTTTCCAGTTTATGCCCCCCAACACAATCGCTCTACTTCGAGCTCCTCAGCCTGAACGGCTCACCAACTGCTTTATACGGCCTCTCGAAGATCGAGAACCCGAACGTCCGGATGCAACCGACAGTGGAGTTCACACGTTCACGCTTATACTACCTGTTGGGCTATTTGCACACATTATTTGCACCATTCCTTGGAAAGGGTTCTATTTTCGTACGCGACTACTCAGGTTGTATTGAAAACGTCCGTGACTTCTCGATGAACGACGACGAAATAATGGTCTCCTTTGATGTGAAGTCACTGTACACCAGCATACCTGTGGATTTGGCGGTGGAGGTTTGTCGGTCTTCCCTGCAACATGACAATGGTTTTTTGTGAAAGAACCTCCATGGAAGCACATAATTTCCTGAAGCTGTTGCAGTTCTGCTCCGAGGCCACATTTTGTTCTCCAGCGGGCGATCTACGACCAGGTCCATGGCGCAGCCATAGGCGCATCTTTCTCAGTGACAACCGCCAACCTTACCATGTAAGCATCATAAACTCGCGCACTGTCTTCATTCGAAGCTCGACCCAAGGTTAGGTTTTGGTACCTCGACGATTGCTTCTGCATAATCAAAATGGACACACTAACTTCCTCCACAGAACATACGAACGGCATGGAGTGTTCCTTTCGATTTACTGTCGATGATGAGGCTGCAGGCCGTATTCTTTACCTGAACGTGTTGGTTGAACGTCCTTACCATCACCTTTCGTTCAATGTTTACCGAAACGAAACACAGACTTCACAGTACCTCTGTTTCAATTCCGTTCCTCCAGCCTGTCAGAAACGCTATGTCGTGTCTTCCTTCACCCAACGCGCTAAGAACCTCTGCTCACGGCCAGAAGCCGTGCTTTTGTTTTACTCCAAGTGCACAGAGAGCTCGCAAATTGCGGCTACCCCAAGCACCCCAGAAAATCACGTTACGTGGTGTAGATATGCTGGAGACGTCAGCAATCGATCGACACTGCAGATGTCCAGGAGACGTACCGTTGGGGTCGAAATTACTAATGTTCAATTTTGCTACAACTGCAAAAAAATTATCCAAATCACACTACGGATAACGTACAATAAACCTCTCATGGTACTTTTAAATGCTGTTTACGGGACGTTACCGTAGTGGTACATCAGATGGATATTGTAGTGTTACACATGCAACACGTGTATAGATGTCTGTTCTACATTGTTTTTCTGTCTTTTGAAGCATTAGTTGGGTATATTCATGACTAGTGTACGTTAGTATGATATTGTTGAGATGAACCTGTATGCTTTAAATTTACATTTTTATGCAATATTTGGGAGTTTGGCCAGCCCACTTTGCAAAGTTGCCTGCGTGTTGTGGGCATTTATACTTCAAATACATGTCTTGCTAGCTATTTACCACTGTTTGCTGTTATTTGGCACCTGGTTGCTAGTTTAATGGGTTTCCATTTTTGAGGTGCTGCATACTGCATGAAGTCTCATATGTGAAGTGCCAAGCTGACCACACACTCTTGCAGAAGCACACGAACCACAGCTCTAAACAAGAAATGTCGCATCGAAAACAAGTGGCAGTAAGTAACAACACACAAGTCCTGATCAGCACAAGCGCCCTTGACACTAAGGCAACCACAGTAGTGTCATCGAATTGTAACACACTGCACGTCTTACAGGCCTTTCTGCACATAAACTATCAGAGAAACAATTCAAAAATTAACGTAATAAAATGACAGTCTTGCCAACCTAGCTGTAATTAAATGCAGCTGGGCAGGGAGACAGCTTTCAAAGTACACATAAAACACAAAAGAGTTCAGGTAAAACAGTTTATATTGAATTCCAAATTATGTAATATGCTTTCGCAACACAACCACTAATTTTGATTCCTATCTGTTCTGACCCACAGGGTACACATTGTATAATTACAAGAATAGTACAAATATTCATGACTATAAATAAGTCACACACAGCAGCAAGGTTGACAAAAAATAGGAAAAAAGCAAACATGCAAACCCAGGGTACAAGCACAAGATATTAATGCAACTTAAAATATCTCAACTTAAGTGAAATGGGTGGAAAACAACACAAGAAAAGTGTGGATACAAAGAAATGATTGAATGGTGGTAATAAAAACAAACCGAATTTACGAAACTAAATTAATAGTTCACATCTATGAAAAGTTTGGGGAACAATAAAACAAAAGCACTTGGAAACACAGCTGTGGTGTTGAGTGGTGGTTGTGAGTGCCATACGAATTTAAGCTACTTTAGACAAACCAACAAGGCAAATGGTAAAGAACACTACAAAAGTTGTGTATACAGAAATGACTGTACGGTGGTTACAAGAGCAGTAGAAATTTACGTGATGAAATGATTCACACTTAGTGAAAAGACAGGACAACAAAAATACTACAAAAAACTTCAGAAACAACTTATTGAATTCTGGTTGGGAAAATGTCACCAAGTTACGCTAATTCATTATTTACACAAAGTGATATAATTTGGGAACAAATGAAAAAACGGGCAACACGGAAATGATTGAATATTAGTACAACAAGAGATATTTACACGACTACGTGATTCCCACCAAGTGATATGCTCAAACAACAATAACACAAAATAAACACGCATGGAAGCACGGAAATGATTCAATGGTGGTTTAATGGTGCATGCCTTCATCATCAGTTCTGGTAGGGATTCTTGAACAGTTTGAGTTCTTCGTTTTGGTGCCAGAAAGTGCAAAAATAGTTACAGACCGGATTAGTTGGAAAGTGTGCAAAAATTGCATGCTCCGAAAAATTCAAAGGAATTTAATACCTCTTCAACCAATAAAAACTAAGAAGCCGCCGGTTGTCGACAAAGCTGATATTTCCAAAGGATGTGACTGACAATAAAAATCTGAGCCCTATACATTGTCTCGTGAAAGAATTTGATGTCTGTAACCACACGAATGTATCTATTTACACACAATGCAGGATGCCACTCGCAGGTGAAAAAAAGTGTGCTTGTCTTTTTCCGAGCGAGGAGAACTCCTGCACCGAGTTGACCGTCAATAGTAGCTTGAGCAGGCGCCTTGTGCAGACTGTTGCAGCAGCACCTTCCTTGAAAGCCAGTTCCTCAATCTAGGTATGGGTACAGGAAAATCTGTGTTTTTAATACAGCTTTCATGACTGGTATAATACAGAATTGCCGCCTTCCCTTGTCCCTGAAAAAGACAGTGTATGACAGCTGAATCTTACCGGTACTCAACTATGGGGCAGAAACTTCCAGGCTCACTAAAAGGGTCTAAATTAAATTAGGGATGACTTATAAGCTATAGAATGATAGATGATGGGTGCAACATTAAGAGACAGGAAAAGAGCGGACTGGATATAACTTAATGTCAGCATTGGCACTACTAAGGCAACCTTAAAACTAACTATGACTGCTAATTTGAGGTACCACTATTTATAAGAATTATATTTCGTGAATGGGGACTCTGCGCACATTTTAGCCCAGTACAGGTCCCATCTGAACTTGCAAAATGTTTTTCTCTGTCTACCCTAACCGCTTCGTTGATTCAAGTAACAACATATACACGAATGAAGCCATGTCCACAAAATGTGGCAAAAGGAAACGTGCACAAACCCGGACAGCGTAACTGCCAAGGACGTATACATCGTGTAGCCGAATGGCGACATGGGCTAGTTGGTATATATGCATAACTAAACCTTCAAAAAGCACATCACTGAAAAACTCGTCCTGTTGACCTGTTCGCTTGTCCTGTTAGGCCTACATTTTTAGTTGAAGTATACGTTGTACAGCCGGATGCATCAAAGTAGTGCAAGAAATTTTTACTGCACAATCACATTTGAACATAGTATTCCCTTAATTCAAACTCTATGTCAAATTTCCAGTTGTCACTGTATTCGAATTTCCGAGGTTAGAATTCGATTGTAGTCGGTTGTTTAGGCAGGCTTTAATTAAATTAAGTGTATGTTCCTGATGTTCTTTCAGTTGACATTGCGTTTGAACAACGGCCATGTGACGGTGGTGGCTGCGGCATTGCTTAAAAACCGGGTGGGAATGAAACCAAATAATAGATACCCCACTCACTTTGGCTACTACGGCACCTACTATAGCCTGATCCCAAGCAAGCTGAATATTTTTGCAATTCAACGTTGCATCAATGCACGGTTATGGGGGCCACATAAGAAAACCTGCCGCACAATTCTCTACAATACAATGCAGAGTGGGGCATGAGACGGCATTGGCTTGCACCAGGAGCTACATGGGGAAAACAAGTTAAGAAATCTTTGTCTCAGCAATGAAGAACATGCAAAATATAAGGACTTGGGTGGCATTTAGGCAACAAACATGAATGGCAGACGGAATAATCAGGACGCAAACAAGATGCACGTGAAGTAAAACATGATACACGCAATCTGCAATTGATACTGCCTCAATTTTACGGCATACAGCCGGCTTTGTTTGTTGCATAGGTGGGATGACTTGACTGTATAGCATGCTATTCGGGGTAGGTCTTCTCCAAGTAAAAGTTGGCAGTCAGTCTTGTTACGAGTTTGGTGTTGCATTTGCAGTTCAGCGCTAGACATAAAAGAGACAGCAACTTGTGCGAAAACAAGGTTGATATATTCAGCAGAACGGTGTGCTGAAAATAGAGATGTCACAGTTGCATTCGTTTCAGCTGATTATGCTTAAAATGCTTAAGTACTGAAAGTGAGTCATCATCATCACCAGACAATTTAAGCCCAATGCAGGGCAAAGGCCTCTCCCATAGATCGTCAATTACCCTGGCCGTGAGCTAACTGTGATCAGTTTACCCCCAAACGTCTTGATCTCATCTGCCAATCTAACTTAATTTCTGCTGCCTCTTGCCACGCTTGCAATCTCTAGGGATGTTACCCTTAATGACCAACGGTTATCTTACCTTCGCATTACATGCCCTAACCACACCCATTTCTCCGTCTTAATTTCTACTAATATGTCCTTAACACGCCTTCCTTCCCTATTCCACTCCGCTCTCTTCTTGTCGCATAACGATATACCTATCATCTTCCGCTCGATTGCGTGCTTAGTCGTTGGGCGCTTCCGTTCAATTGCGTGCTAAGTACCATCGCACCAATTTTGTCGTTCTACACTTTCTCCGCCCAATATACACACAGGATGTAAAAATGGAAATCCCTGCCACTTCCGTTCATTACATCACAGGCGCACATCAGGATTTTCCCGTTCTAGTGAACTATCTCTCGTTCTGTTTTTTACTGACTGTACAAAAGGCGCATTCTATGCTGCTAACACAAACAAACCCCGGAGACTCTTCGAAGGTTTTGTGCCTTTACGCACGAGTGGGAGATGAGGCTGCGCTAAAGAATGTGGACAAAAAATCCACACAGCTAGACCACTTAGGGAAATCAGCATTGCGGAGCCTGTTTACGTCAAGTGGTGTTGCCATTCCCATCGAATATGTCCAGATTTATGTCTTTATTGTCTCAATTCAATAAAACTCCGTTACAGTTTAGCGCTTTGTCCTATCTTCTCTTCTTGTAATATCCTCGTTTACGTGCACTGTCAATCCATTGAAGATCTCGTCGCCAACAACCGTTTTCTTTGAGGCACGCTTCACAAGAATTTCAACTTCGGCTGGTTGGTTCGCGAGAAGGCGGAAGCCAACTGAGCGGACGGGGCGGAAACTTAAAGGAGCCATGAAGAGAAAACACAAGTTTGGTTCATTCGAAAGATTGCCTCGTTAGAACCATACTGACACCACTTTTAACACAAACTTCGCTCAAATAAGCTACATAATTAGGAAAAAAAGGAATGACCATGCGACCCACCAGCTCATTTCCCGCAACAGAACCTATGATGTCACACGAGAATGCTCTGCGATTGGCGGAGGCCGGCAAAAGCAAACGCAATAGGCAGGGCTTACCAGTTTGCATAGTGAGCTATATGCCCGTTAAACATACTGCACATTCCTTTTATGACTCTAAGAACGTTGAAGTAAACGGTTGAAGTTCCGAATAAACACGCAAGCGTGTACACCAATGCGTACGAAACTACCGCCAGCCGAACTCGACATCTCGCCGTCGCCACCGTCGCGCAGACGAATTTTCGGGTTCGAGGCTCTTCGGGGCCAACGAACCGTTCCAGCACGCACAGCCGCGACCCTGCTTCGTATCGTAATCCCTTCACAGGAGGTTGGCCGTCATATCGCCAACCAGCAAAGGTAAAAATAGAAACGAGGGGAGTAAGGAACAGCAAGCAGCGACGAGCTAGTGACAGTCGTCACAGTTTTGGAATGGTGTTGGCTTGCTGCTATTGTTAGGAGCTCGTTTCCAGTTTACAACCACTGAAAACTTCAGTTTGTTCGAGTACTCTACAATAAAATTTCGTTGCTACGTATTGAAATGCCCATGTAGTACGCGCAAATCGTCGAGGGAGTGCGACATCCCCGCCGGTGAGGAGATCTCCTTTCATGTGCTGCCCAACGACGAACTTCGGCGCAGCAAGTGGCTACGTTTCGTGAACTTTGCAAACGGAGGGGAAAGAGAGCTAAAGGAAGTACGAGTACGCTCGCTTCATTTCCGAGAAAGTGATTACGGCAGGGACCCTTACGTGAGCTCCCTCCTGGGACATGCTGACGCTCGTCGCCGACTTCGTCAGATCGCCGTCAAAGCGCTCTGACCTTGGGGGAAAAATTCCGTACACACCGCGCATTGACGCTCGTATCTTTCTGGTTGAAGCAGAGAGCTCGCGCGAACGGCTTTCCATACACGACTCTGGCCAACTGGCATAAGCGATACTGGTACTGAAATTGAACTATTATAAACCATAATAAAAATAGGGCACTTACGTACCAGTCTGTATTCGTCCGTCGCGACGGGGCTGACGAGGCAGCGGTGCCGACGGCTGGGCGTTCCTCTGTTGTGGCTATCGCGCAATGGTCACTTTTCGGTCCATCCGCGTATCCCACAACTCCTGCCGCTCGTGCACTTAGAAGCATTGAGCGTTCAAGTGGTGTGAGGTCGTAAATGCAAGCCCCAGCATCTCGGCAAGAGTTTTGTTCTCCGGATCAGGTGATTCCATGACTAGGGCTGCGGGTGCACTACGTCTTACTACTATTTTTAAAATTGCCGCCGTCTCGGTTTCGGCGCGCTTTCCGGTTCCTTTTTGATTCCCGCGTGTGAGTGCTATACGGAGTCGACATACTAAGTATCTGTTTCATGAACCGGCTCGTATGACGCCATTGTTCACGTCACGAAATCTGCAATTTAGCGGGAGATTTAAAATTTCGCTTAAATTGCCTTATTTCTCAGTGAATAAAGCATCATTTGCTTCCGGGAAAGCGCTTAGGGTACTATGAAACACCTAATCTTTCGAATAAAAGAAACTTTTGTTTTCTCTTCATGGCCCCTTTAAGAAACAAAGCGCAAGTGTTTATGTACTTATCGCTCCGTCCCTTCTGTAACGCCACCGCTTTATTTCGAATGCAGGTTTCACACAACGCCAGCAACAAAGTACAACCTACATGCCTTTTTACGGATATGCTGGCAAAACTAATAAAGCGTGATATTTCATTAGTAATGACTTTGAGATGCACAATACTTACGAGGGGAAGGCGATGAACAAGGTTGCATCGGCTACGGTCTGAGTAGCGTTGCATCGGTGCCAACTGTCGTCGCGCTTCGACTGGCTCAGCTCTTGCCGACGAATTGAGTTCACGACACAACTCACACGGCTGCACACAGTATTCATTCATTCACAGTAGTAACAGTAGGCATTTGAGTAAAATTCAAGGCTCTCATCCTGTTACACGTTTAAACTGAACGGCGGAGCACACCACCGACGGTTGCACTTGTTGCACGCTAGAGTGTACTAGAAAAGTTGGGTGGGACGAGCAGAAAAGTTGAGTGGGACGAGCCGCCGGCTCGTCCCACTTCGTGCGTCGTCGCGAAGCGCAGTTTGTGGAAAGTAGGCGTGGCGGCGCTGCGGTAGCAGTGGGTTGGGTTGGGCCGGTGCGAACTGCAAGCGGCGGCATTGGGGGACCGCAGATCGGAAGTCCCGGAGTCGTTTTCAGTCATTTGCTTTAAAACAGTGCGGAACCGCCGCTGCTGTTCATCCCTCTCTGTTAAGTGTTGTAAATGCGATGAGCCTTTAGTGTTTAATTTCACCGTCCTCGGCATGCCTATAGCCTTCGCCACTTTTGCGTGCTGGGATGCCTCGCCGGTTACACAACTGCCTTATAACACCTTAGAATTCCGAGAGATAAAGCCCGAGGATCAACCCAAGAAACAAAATTGCGTGTTGTGCGAGCTGAACTTCGAGTACTGCTACATACAGCGTGACTGCACGCACGTTATCGATGGTAAAGAAGTGAGAATAGCCCGCCCGAGTTGTGCCCGCTGTGACGCCCAACGTATAGAAGCATTTGAGTGAGGATGCGCCACTCGCAGGAGTCATTACAGATTGCATTGGTTTGCAAGTGGCGTAACATTAAATTTCCATGAACAAAAATGTTGACCAGCAGCCGCTTGTTCTGCTGAGCGGCGATTCTTCCTTATCACGGGATATGCTACATTAACAACGTAGAAAGGCACTATAGTAACACGAATCAGCATTTATCAAGAGCGAAGCTATCAAATCTGTAAAAACTACTTTTTTTTCTGAGAAGGCGTTTCCTTACTGCTTTCGGGGGGATGCAGAAAATAGTCAAGGACATCGCGGCCGTAGTTCATGTTTGAGAGGCGTTTGGTCCGCTTAGCTGCCGGGGAAACTGATAGGGCTGCTGCTTTTTTTTGTTTAGTTTGTACGTAATATGAGCAAAAGACAAAAGCCGCACCTTATCGTCCGTTTCCATGGGAAATCATTATCTAGCACCGCCGGCTCTGAAACGAAACGTCCAGGGCCTGTGAATCACTGGCGGATATCAGACGGAGGTAAGTGCGGTTTTGCCTCAGAGTGGGATTGTTTTATGCGGGAAATAGCTTCTACCTACTTGCCGAAAACGGGAGGATATATTTTTCGAAAAGCTACAATTTAAGTCTTCGTTGTCAACAGTCTAGAAAAACCACTTGTCATATTCGCCTATTTTTCAACCTATTCAGGGAAGCTTCCCTGAATTTTGTGGTGGCCACATATATCTTTATTCTGGTTTTTATATGCAGTGCTTCTTCCTACATACATAACTGGTGTAGTTCTACACAAAATCAAAACTCTTTGGCTGCAATTGAGGTAGTTCGGTAGGCTTTAGCGAATTATTCTATCGAAAACATACCTTTCCTTCCCATAAGCTTCCAAGTTTAAAGGGGTGTTATGCTGAAGCCCCACATTATATTTCATAAAAGTACTGTGAAGTCTCAGTTATTGCTCCTGTGAAAGATTTTTTCAATGCAAAATGTGATCGTTTGTTTGAATAAGGATGGTTATGCTTCATGGGTACTGTTTCAGAGACTCCTAAGCACAGTGCGGCAGCCTATATATAGAGTGTGCCATGAAACTTAAGCATATTCATTTATGTCTATGCAACCTAATAAAGACCGTTGATTGTATTGTACACCAGAGTATTGTATGCTTGTGGTAGTTACAACAAATGAAAATAATGTGCACAAGAAGAGCCCGTACTATCATCTCTTTGCCGTCTGTAATGTAATGGCGTGTTACCGAATTTCACTTCACTTTATTCGGCTCCATGGATTGTAATACTTTTGGTGGTTTTTGCAGGGGAAGTGTATTGGCTGAGTTCTGGTTCCCTTCATTCGCTTAGGTTGATGGTCATCATCATAATTACTTTAATCATCAACAACAGCCTACTTAGGTCCACTGCAGGACAAAGGCCTGCACAATTGCATGAAATAAATGTTTCTTCCGAATCTTCCTATTTCGTTCCTCCGTCGACGTATTGGCCTTCCCAGTCATCTTGACCCGTCGTTTGGTAGCGACTTTGGAACCCTTTTGGTGTACCGGTTTTAATTTTATGTGACTACATGGCGAGCCCAAATCTTTCCTGTTTTATTTGAACAATGCTATCATCTACTCGAGTTTGTTTTCGGATCGTCAGCTCGTTTGCTGACGAAAGCGCTACTTATAACATTATGAGTTCCATAACCTGTTTAGCCAAGCACAGTTTGCTTTCTAGTTGTTTAAAATTCGTCAAATATCCGCTATATATGTGATCAGCGGCAGTATGCAAGAGTTGCATATTTTTCTTTTGAGTTATGCAGGTAGCTTACATTTCTCTATTTAGGATTGCTTGCCGAATGCTCCCTACCCCATTCCTACGCTGCGCTGAATTTCTTTCTCGTGGTTGGGGTCAGCCCTAACCATTTGGCTGAGGCAGTTATATTCTTTTACTTCTTGTGTTTTATTTCCTGAGCTGCAGAAGGCCCTTTCGGCATGCTTGTTCCTCATTACTTTAGATTTACTAATAATTATTTAGAGCCCCACGGCCATGCTTCCTGATCGTAGTTCTTCGACCATTTTTTTTTGTAAGTGCTTAGCAGTCTCCTTCAGAAGGACTCTTTTATCCTGAATTCTATTTGGCTCAATCAAGTATTGTTCGTTAATCTTGAAACCTGCGTTTTTCAGTCAAACGTTCTGAATAACACCTTTAGACATGATGTGAACTGTCAGGGCAAGATTTTATCACCCTGTCTTTCTTCGTTCTTATTAAATTTTTGGCTTTGCTTCTTGTGTTATGCGGCACACATTCGTAGTATATGTCCTCTGGAAGTCTTATGTAAGTCTCTTCCCTTCTGTGGTCGTAGGATACTTCCAGTACTACTGCGGTGTGTTCTAAATCAAATGGTTTTTATGGCCCATAAATGCTCTGTAAAGGGCTCTACTATACTATGAAGATTTTTCTCTTGATTGACTACGTGGATTTGATCCACCTTTGAATGTTGTTTCCGAAGCCCAGCCTGCAATTTGGGTTGTTAAGAATGTAGGCTGTAACTCGTGCGTGCAAATATTACATTTGTAAAAAGATTTTGTGCCACTGAGAGTAGAGAGATGGGGGTTTAATTCTTGAGGTCTCGGTATCTTTTCCTGTGTGATTCAGAATGGTGAAGGTGTTTTTTTCCAGTCCATGGGCACTTTTAGAGAACAAAGGGTTCTGAAAATACTGCAAACAGTTATTAAGGTAGAATAAGTCGCTACTTCTTTCAAACATTGCAGATTAAGACGTTGTCTCCTGCATCTTTTCCTCTTCTCGTGCTGTTGAGAGTCGTTTTTACTTCCTCTTTAGGGAATAGCGAGACATTTTATGCATGCTAAGCTTGCGTGCTCAATAGTTTCCCCTGGTCTAGCGTCGTTGCTGTAACCATGGCATCGAATGACTGCTACTTTTATTATCTCATCCACGTTCAGCCTAATGTTACCATACTCGGCTGTAGCGAGTAGATTGTTTGCCGATAGCCATCTTCCTCTTAATCGTTTTAAGCATTCTCCTATTTCCAAAGTTCTTTTATCACTTCCGTGTTGTTGCACGTATGTGTTTGTTTTTCTTTGGTTAATGAGTTTGGACAGTGGTGGTAGTTCAATATAGTCTGCTCTACGCAATATATATATTTATTGCCTACCGCAATTTCTTTGTTTCCTGATGTCCTGTTTTATTTTCTCCTCTAGATGCTGCTTTCTCGCCGCTAATGCTGATCCTATGATTGCCATTCTCAGCTTGTCATTTATTGTGTCTTCAGCGTCCTTGTTCTCCCGTTTAAAACGGGAATTTGTTTTGAAGGCTCATTTAAAATTCCTGTGTCCTGTTTCTCACTTCGTGCCTATTGATTGCGATGACGTTGGGTGAGCTTCGTGCCGAGAGCGTAAGTCAGCCATCGCTGACTGGCCGCCTGCCAGCGCGATAGCATCCCACTAACATGCCCATAAATCTTTGCTGGAGAGTTCGTGTACAGCACACTTAATTTACCCATGTCTTGTGTAATATAAAACACCTTTAGAAGGAACTGATCAATTTGTGCGGTACCGTTTTACACAGTTAATCATAAAAACACTAAAGACAATTTATTGCAGTGAACTGCACGATGCAGGAGAAATAGGTACGGCACCTCGATGACATTTTCAAGGTGTGGGGACCTAACCACAGAAAAAACGAAATATTGATCACGTCGGGTTAAGCGGGACCGTTCTACAAAAAAGTGACTAGTTAAGGAGAAACGAGGAGCTTTAATATTTACGTTTTAAACACGAAACCCTGAGTGAATAAGCTTCCCTAACCGAGATGACTTCCCCAAATAATTTAAAATATTCTGATTATCAGAAACAGTGGAACAACCTAGTGGATGCAGTTTCGCGATGTTTATGACGCATAGAAAATGTTGAGTAGGTGATGTGTACCATGATATTGTGCTTTGCAGGCTAAGATTTTGCATGGCGGGTGTCCGTGTAAGATCACGATCGTATGAAAGTGTGATAGGCAAAAAAATACGGGCAGACACTTCAATCTGCTTGAATTTGTTGTTCCTCTGTCTCTAATGGCGTGATTCACTGTCGGAGTCACTACTGTAGCACGTATGTGGCCATTGACCACTAAAATGCCGGCTGTTCGTTACCTTGTTGGTGTCGTTGAATTCACATAACAATGAATTCACCTCTCATGGCGTCGACTGAAAAGGCATTTTGATAGAAAATTAAGCAGCTCAAGGCATGGGTAACCGGCTCAAGCAGTGGTAGCTAGAATTTCGTGTTGGTTATGTTACTTAGAATACTTCTATTTTGTTGACATTGTAGTACGACGCTCGCGGAGGTGATAGTCTTGAGCCGGCCTCGCCAGCCCAGACCTGTTGTTTACAATGTGGTTTTACCTTTCTTTTAAAATATCGTCGGGAATGCTTCCTGAAAACAGGTATTTTCTAACCATGGATAAAACTGAGAAATCAAACAGCTTCTCCAGAGAACTGTTTTGGGATGCGGCAAATGGGCAGGAAAAGAAGCGCTTTCTGAAATAAATTATGCACCTATTTAAAGAGCGGAATCTTTCTTTTGTCTTTTGTAATGCAGCAAGTAACAAAAGTATTCCGCTCAGTGTTAACAGAACACGTTAAGGACACGTACTTCTCTTAGGTAATTTGAAAGCTAAAGCCAGCTATTATGGAAGATTTTTCACTCTTGTGTAGTGGTTGTGGTTCCATCACGTTCGCGTGGCTTGCGGGGAGCATCTGGATAATTCTTGTTCCATCCTGCCATGGTACTTGGTTAGAGCTTCTGGTATCGCGTCTAGCTGCTACTTGGGTGATACAGGTTTGGCTCCCATTTAAACGCAGATGTGCTTTATTTATTTTTTATTTATTTATTTACCTAGTTTACTTAACTATGGCGTGATTTGGTTTTATTCCTATAGTCTCGAGAAACATCGAGTCGGTTTCGGTTTTTATGAGATATCAAATCCTTTCGCGCTGAAATGTATGTTTCATTTTTTTGGTTTTGTGCGGAAACCTTTTCTCGTCGCACCCTCGGCATGTTTCGTGAACACTTACGTCTCTAATCATAGATATCTCGGACAGTCTTGGCAAACAACCCTAGATAACTGGTGCCGCCCAGCACATTTTGCGGTTCTGGCCGTCTACTTTAATAATAAATGCCTTCGTAGAAGTATAGGGTATATCTACAAAGTTTCGTCTCTGGTCTTCTATGACAGGTTTTCGTCACTTTGTAATATCTTGGACGTTTTGGTGGTTCTGATGACAGCTTTGCCCCGTAGTTCCTTGGTATAAATAAATATTGCTGTAAATTTTCGTTAGAACATGGGAGAACTCATTCTCCAGATGGAAAATGTTTTTTTCCTGCGTTAAGTGAAGCAGCTTCAAATACCCAGTATTCAAAAACCGCTTTTACTGAAATCATTTTTTGAACCTTTACATTTATGACACTAAAACTGCGCAGAGAAATGCCGTTCAAAGTTTTTCTGCGAGGGTTCAGCCCCGACATCCCGGAAAATCAGCTGGTGACCTTCAGCAACAACTTGCCAGACTCCGTACTTTGCATCCGGTGCACCTACGTATCTTCAAAGCTATACGAATGTCCATGCGGCCATCGTTACTGCAGCTGTTGCAAGCTTATGTGCACGGCAGAGGACGGCTTCAATTGCTCTACGTGTGACCGAACTTTCAGCGTTGAAAAGGTAAAAGGAGCGTTCAAGATATCTTCATGTTTTCTTTGCAAAAATTTTAAATACACCAATTTATTCAAAACTTAAAAAGAAAGTCTCAAAGTGACCGCGTATATCAATGCAACTAAACGTTACAAAAGAGTGCTGCTTCCTGGAACTTTTAAAATTCTAGCCATTTGAAAAGATAATAGAACATAGCTACAGCTACAACTCCATTGCCTTTATTTCAATAGCGTGTACTTTTACAAGCATAAAAGTTATGTTTGCCAAACCGCAAGTTTGAAGGGGCAAAAAGGTACAACATTATAACTAGAAGCTATAAACTACAAACACTTAACCTTGTAGTGTACAAAACATGGTATACGCCAGGTTGCTTTAAGTCGCCTGTCTGACCTTGGTATCAGTCACCTAGGGCCAAAATTTCTTGTTAAGAAAGGTTTTGCGTGGCTTTGTTATATCACTAACGGTCTGTGCGACAGTCGTTTAACAAAGTTGGCGAGTGAAACCAGGAGTGTTATAATGCTAGTTATTCCAACAAGTAAGGGCATCACTGGTAATTTCAAAGATGCATTAGTTAGAAAACCAATCAGTTCGACATTACGCCAGTTGTATACTGAATTTTCGTATGTGAAATAAGCTTCCAATTTCAAAAATGGTTTCATTTCTTACCCACCTCTTATATTTGCACTTTAGTTTTTGAGAACTTTTAAGTACGTGGTAAATTTGGTATAGCTGTATTATTCCTAAGCAAAGTGCTTTCACCATGTGTCTAGAGGTACGCCCAGCTGAAATAAAGCGTGATGAGACGTTGGATCTGCATTTGCCATGCAACCAGCAGTTTCTGAAAACAATTTTTATGTTTTTGCTTTTTCCTCAAGCTTGCTCTGGATGATACCATACAGAGCCAAATCATCAAAGAAAAAGTTGTATGCCCCCACACCGTTCAAACGGAGGCAATAGAAATACCCTTTCCGGCTCTCAAGGTACAGACATTTTAGTGTACTTGAAATGATTTCACTCGAGATTTATGCTCTGGGTAAAACGGCGCCGTGTTTGTGCCCCCTTCTTTTTGTCTCGTGTCGTTAGCGCTGTTACTATCAACAAGCTCTGGCTGTTATATTCACTTTCACGAAAAAAATATCTAGGGCAAGGGTAAGAGGCTGTACTATATTCTCGCTGCACGCTTCAGTTATCTACAAGAGGTTAGGTTCTCTGTAATTCCTTGAAGGCGCCAATATTATTGCAAAGCATCTTAGATATCATTGGGTACACTCTAACCCCACGGTATTGGTGTCTCTTAGGTTCATCTTGCCAACACTTTATATCTGAATAACGTGGAGGCGTATATTCATAAATGAGACGTTTTCGTTGACAAGAGTTTTCTAATTTTGTTCGCGATTCTTTTATTGCAGGCTCATCTCAAAGGCTGCTGTTGCAAACCCGGTTCTCCAGGCTTGAACCCAGGCCAACAATACGAGGTCAGACAGATAAAAGCCAGGAATACAAAAGAACCTGCCCAGGCGTCTTTTTCTCTGGTAATAGTAAAAGTCAGTAGGAGTGCAACAGCTTTGTCTGAGAATAACTAAACCGTTTCATCACCCATCTGCTGCACTCTAAATGTCACTAAACAATGAGGCTTGCTTTGCTCAAGAACACTAACGGTGGCATTACAAAACAACCATCTATGAATTAGCGTGTACCATATTATGACGCAGGAATAATATTCCAAACCGCAAATGATCAGAAGTGTGGACAACTGCTTTACATTCTTTATAGGAAAGTTCTTCCAAAACCATGGACAAAAATTTTTTCGGAAAGAAACGGCAGACGTATCACTTTTTACTTAACATTCAAACATTTTTTTTGTTTAGAATTCATTTATATTGCAATATAATTCCATGACAGCGGTTGTCAACGTAACCGAGTACCTTGTTATTATTGCTAATTAGCTTTTATATTTGAAAAAATAATTTCTATGGGGGCCAATTGAAGTGTGCTCCTTTTTTCTCAATTTTGACTTTTCTAGCTTCTAAGCGCTGACCCCTAAGGCAATCCAGTTTTTGTGGTGGACTCGATTATATTGCTACCAAATATACCATTACTTGGCCACAGTTGGCATAACTTGGTCGCAGTTGGCACAGGACCAAGGTAATTGTCGAATAATGGGAGATGCCTTTTTCCTGCAGTGGGCGTAGATAGGCCGGTGATGATGATGATGATGATGATACCATTACTTGAGAAACTATACTGTGTGCGTTTAAAACCGTGGGCTTGCGCTATCTGCAAGCAGCAAAAGGCACCTTTACTGTTACGAGTGGCGGTATTGGCGACACGGCGCATCGCGATCCCCAAACATGAGTTCCAAGCCACCCTGAGGATGTGTTTATAGGTGGAGGTTAAGAAACCATGAACGATGGCTTTCGGAGTCATGGTCAAGCTCCTGCCGATGAGCACCCTTTCTGCTTTACAGACAAGGATTTCCGGGGCCTCTCTGCGTTGGGGTTTTAGATGTGTACATGTCATCTTTTTTATACATTTTTCCTCATTGGCAAGTTGGCAGTGTGCCTTCCTACTTTTGTTTTATTAAACATGACGAAAATCGGGTACCACGAACTGAGGTACTGCAGCACTTTCTATCTGTGCAGTATAGATACCCATGTGCACAATTTTACATTTATGCTTTTAAAACCCCATTTATGGTGTCTTGCGCTGTTCATGGTCTGAATTTTAATGCTTCCAGATCCATGAGCGTACACACACCCATTTTTTAAGCATGAGCATATGAAATTGTACTTGTTTACAACACATTCCTGAAAATAAAATTCCCTTTTCATCTAATATACAGATTCCTTAAAGGCCAACTGCAACGAAATTTCCGGCTCCTCAAGTGCACTATTTTCCGTTAGTATAACCCTAAAAATTGCTACCTGTAAAATTTGGAGGACCAAATGTGCTTCGCTGCCTCGTAAACGAAGATCTAAAACGCTCTTTTTCAAACAGAAACTGGATTAAAAGGGCGGCCATTACGGACCGCCGGAAGTGACGTTACACTCGGGAATCGAGTGCGCGCAGCCGGCGGATTTTCCCACAGCTGCCTGTTAGAAGACGGCGCGCATTCGATATGTTTCGGGTCGTCTGTTACTTCATACATTTAAAACATGCGGGAAAAGGGGTTGGGAAGTTCGTGCAACCATTATTACTTGGTTGTGAGCTGCTGAGACGACGTCCGGAAAAACGAAAACACGGGCATCGCGAGATGTCGTGGCGAAGCTGGGTGCACAAAAGGCAGTGTTGAGCACTAGACGGGCGCCGGCACAGCTAATATGCCCTGTGCCGATTGAACCATCCTGTATTTGTGAGAGAAAAGAAAAAAAGAAAGCTACCGTTGGAGGAAAGTGTCGAAACATGCCGGCTATAGTGTAAGAATTCGGTTTCAGCGCATGTTGTGAAAGTTCAAATCCAGAATTTTATTAATTTTGTTTACACGGGCAGTTTTGTTCCTGTTAGCAGGGTGTCCGCGCCAAATCTTTAGATACTGATACCATGCAGCGACTAAAGCACTGCAGTGTCTTCACTCGTAAAGCACTGACCTTCCCCGAGGCTCACTGCTGCGAAATGTGGCTTCGTTTTTATGTTTTTCTTTTCTAACTGGCGAGAGAAATGTTGCCAACAGCGGCTAGTATTTATTTATTTTTTGATGAAGTTGTTGGATCTAAATCGATTCCGTGCAGTGCGCCGCGTGCTGTCTTCGTCCGCGCCCCGACCGGCGCGATTACAGTGACAACAGCGTATAAAGTCGCGTCGGCGCAGAGCTCTTCGATGGCGTCGGCGTACTAGCGCTATCGAAAAGTCGATCGGCCGATCGCGCAGTGGGCCGCACAGCTAGCTGCTGTACGCGATCACGCCCCCACCTGCCGCGGCAACACAGTATCGTCTCGCGCCGGCCGTTCTGCTCGTAGAGACGCCCGGCAGCGAGCTTGAAGCGCGCCGCACTGCCGCCGTAGTAGTTCGCGCGCCGACGCACGGAGCAGCCGCGACAACAGCGTGTCGTCTCGCGTCGGCCGGTGTATGTATTGCGCACTCGCAGAGACGCCCGGCCGCGAGCTTGCAGTGCGCCGCACAGCCGCCGTAGTCATTCGCGCGCCGGCGCACCGAACGGCCGCGACAACAGCGTATCGTCTCGACTCTCGCGTCCGCCGTTCTACGTATTGCGCACCCGGCCGCGAGCTTGCAGTGCTTGCAGTGCGCCGCACAGCTGCCGTAGTCGTTCGCGCGCCGCCGCACCGACCAGCCGCGCCAACAGCGTACCGCCTCACGTAGGCCGTACACGCGTTTCGCGTGCTCGTCGAGTCGACCGAGAACCTGCTGCCGCCGTCGCGACCCCGAAATCGGCCGTTGTGCTACTGCCGTATTCGCTCTAGACCGGCCCCGGCACTTTTCGAATTTGCTCTTTATGTATTGACAACCCAGAGTTTCTTCAGCTTCTCGCATTGCGGAAACGCGTGAAAGCAATTATTCCCGCAAGAGGCACGAATTTCACTGCTCACTCGCGTAAGGCCGCACGTAAAAGGGCTACTGATGAGAGGCGACGGCCGCACGGGAGTCCTGACTTGCACGTCACATCCGGAAGTCCCCCGCAGTGGCGATGAGTTGCGGCGACACTCCGCTAGGAGCTGCGTCGGCTGAGGTGGCGTGTTTTCGAATGGTTTTAATAAAAAAACTGCGCGTTTGTGGAGTTTAAAATTAGGTCACAAGGGACTTTAGAGGTGCATGCCACACATTGAAGCAGAATTTAGTGTAGGTAAATTTTCGTTGCAGTTGGCCTTTAAGTATTCTTCGTGCATTGCCGTCCAACTAGCCCAGAAAAAAACACATCGTCCATCTCTTGCGCAACACCATTATGTCAGTCAATACACAAAAGCTTTACTGGTCCTGTGCTGGGCTCAAGGACATGCTGGGATTGCTGGCAACGAGTTGCAGACCAGAGGGCTGCTGCTGCTAAACAAATGAATCCATTACACATTACAACGATACCCAATACCGACCATAAAACATGGCAGCCGTAGTAGAATAAACCGACAAACAACAAACTACATGTAATAAAGCCACGCTTGGTTTGATACACCACTTGCTCACGCATCCGACACACTGAACTGTCTTCAGCAAGAATGCTTATAGGCCACACTCATGTAACACACTCCCTCCTGTTCACTGGATCACCAAGTGTCATGTGAAGCGGGTGGGGACAGGGCGTATCCGCAATACACGTATTCATTCCATGCCAGTCACTTGATAAAACAGGATACCAACGCTTCCCAAAACCATACACACTACATATTCTACAGCACCCTTCATACTTTGTAAAAGGCAGAACAAGTTTTTTCTTGGAAACGCCTTTCTGAGTTCCTCACTGACGTAATTTTTTTACATATCCTTTCCCATGATGCATCTTGACAGCCTTGCACTTTACACCAGACATCTTCATTTCCTTGTGTTTTAATTCACTTTCGTTTTTTACTGAAATGTTTATCTTTTACTTTCTTTTGACACCAATGAAATAACTTCTTTTCGGGTCTCTTTTCCCCCAGCTGTGCTTGCGCCATATATATTTTTTTATTATCATCGTGCGAGCAGCAACTATAAAACAAAGATTCCACAAACTGATCAGTTGTGCCTAAACTGTAGAAAATAAGTCCGTAGAGGCTTTTTTTTGTAGAAAAACAGAAACGTCATTATACTGACACTGTGTATACAACCAAACAGCCTTAGAACTTTAGACAAAATTACAGCCTGTTCAGCGCTAGTCGATACTCTAATCGTGTATGATAAGGCAAGTGACGGGATACTTCAATAGGCTTATGGCACGATAGAATATGTACCTTCTGTTCGGTGTTGTTATAAAAACAGCGTAATTGTCGTCTGTAGTACACACAATTTTACTATGACTGCCTACTTGACGTGCACAAAGTTCCTAACATTAGTGTCAGTGTTTCACTGCCAAGTCGCATCCACTTCAACATATCCACTGCGTAAACGGTTTATTCATATAAAAGGTTTAACTCTAATAGTACAAGTACTAGGAGGTGGCCAGCAGGCGACTGCACTTAGGAAAGGAAGAGGTTCACGAAAGTTAACAAAAGGTTACACGTGGAATGCAAATAAAAAGCCCTGTAAGGAATGCATGGCAGTCAACTAAGGCATAACCATTTCAGTACGGAAATTTTGGGGCGTCGCCACAAAAAACTAACAATTAAGACCAGTGTAAATAAATGTGCTGATTGAAGTAATAAAAAAGGGTGATTGAACATTCTGGATCACAATAATCGTTGTGATCCAAAAATACCCTAAGATCTTTTAAGGAACTTAACTGTTGGGCTAGCTTTCCAAAACTGAATACCTGCATGAAACTAACAGTCAGTTTTTTAGAAAATGTGACCAGGAACTAAGAATTACCCCACGGAGTACATATACCACGATGGAAGAGGCAAAAAATAGCTTATACTGTTGCCTTTCGACAGCACCACGCCATGACATTCTGCAAAGACATGCTTCGATTAAATGCCAAATAAAACCCGTAGCAAAATTGCTAAGGAAATTTATCGATGTAACCCACCGTATCTCCAAGAATCGGTAACATGTCAGGAATTAGTAAAACTATTTTTATCGCCCCTTTTTTTAAAATAAACCTGCCTCTACTACTACACATGCCTAAAGGAACAGGAATTATTAGGTTTAAAACTGGGCTAAGTGATTCCGCTGAAGAAGCACTCAAGTGTTTCTTTGGTTGTTAAAGAACGTGTTTGAGCCTAAATTATTGAGAATGTTGTGAAGAGGTAGGGTATAACCCCCGGTTCATTAAACGTAGCTATAATCAACCCTTTAATTTTTGTGGTCCCCAGTTTTTCTAACAGAGCCTGTTTCCTACAACGTCAGGCAAAAGCGCGCGCCTAACGTCTTTTCTTAAGAAAGCCGGACACAGAGGCCGCTAAACTGTAACAACCATATTAGGTCAACCGAAGATGTATGCAGGTTTTTTAAAGCCGCCGGGTTTAACTAGGCTACTAACAAATTTTCAGAGTACCAAAACGTTTTTATTTCAAACCCACAAAAAAGACATTTCGTGATCTATCCTCTATTGACAAGGACCATATAAGCCAGAACCACGCATTCAGATATCAATTTCTGTATTCATGTGAGCGAATTATATAAACGGTTTTTTTTAACGGTATCAATACTAGCAGGTTCACAGGCGGTGTCTGCACTTGGAAATTTATATTGATATCATCAAATGCTTTCGCTGACAACCGCTTCAGGAAAGAGCTCAGTTTTCACGCCTAGTAGAATATCGAAATCAATGTTTATGTTCTAACCTTAATGCACAGGCACGAGACAACTCCTCAAGCCTCCAAGCAAAATTAGCGTGCCCACTATGTGGCAGTCTTGAAGACCGCAAGGCTATTGGGGTTCACATGAACGAGAAGTGCCCAAAACGAGTGGTTGAGTGCACATTTTGCAGTGATGACATCGAAGCCTGGGAAAGCAAGGTGAGGTTTTTCAAGTAAAAATAACTTTGGTGAACTAAAACAACTCACTGCTTAGAAAGCACAAATCACCTCTGAAACCGCCAGTTTTATTTGGTTACATTGCAGTGAACGTGATTGTCATGCTATACGTAGGAATCCTTGTTTTTCGACTGAAAATATTGTTTAGGAGAAGACAGAGCGGTTTACACACGGACACAGGGAAGAGTACTTGACAAACACGAGCACTTGACACACACTGTGTCAAGTACTTTCCCTGTGTATGTGTGTAAACCGCGATGTCTTCTCCTAATCATGTTAAATCAACACGCCCAGATAGGCACGTTAGTGCATTTTATGAAAATATTCTATTTTGAGTGGCGGAAGAATTTTAGCTTATTTTTGTTGCTTTCAAACTTTAGCTACGAAGACTATGGACAAATAATGCATAGATAGGCAGGGTCCTTTATTTGTTGTGCACGCGTTTCTAGTACCTTGTCTTCTGTGCCGCCGTTTGAAAGTTACTGCTCTCGGCTGCCTGTTATAGTGTGGACCTCTTTTTAAGATGGTCAGTACACTATGAAATTGAGACGGTACGGCCAATAAATTCGTTTTCTCAAGTGGCATTTGTCGTTGGGCTAGTCTATCCATTATTTCGCAGCGTTTGCCGCCTACTTGTTCACTTCAGCAGCTTTCACATACATTTGGGTAAATTCCAAAAACATAGTCATACTCCACGCCAGCTGCTCTGAGTACGCGTTCCATGCGAGCCCTGAATGTGCTCGTTTTTTGTTTGCAGAAACAGATAATTTACTGGAGGAAAGCTTTATATATCCCGTAAATCATACAAAACTGACGAAACCGATATGGTTCGAGTGACTGAAAGGATACTGGAGAAGCAAAGGTTCGCTGTGTGCGGACGCGAGTCCCGTCTGCGAGAAAGTGTGACAGCCAGAAGCTTGCGGGAAATTTATTGACCACCATATCCCAATATCATGAGAGAACCCACTATCCTCCCACTCCCGGCGAGAGTTTTTGTGCTGGGCGGAATCCGGTTCAGTGAACAATGCCGTTTCCTTTGGTTGGATTCGAACAGTTTTGAATGTTTGGAAGGTGAACATTTCATTACAATAAATTTAAATACAACAGTGACTTTCAAATAAATGCTTTGAAAAACTTCTGCTTCAGTTTCTGAAGACCCCGGATACCACGCCATGTTAGGTGTACTTTTGACAAAGCTTTCTGTTGTCAAATATCCAGGTATACTGGTAAGAGCCACAACAACCGCATTTGAGCTATCTTAGAAATATTAACTCGGTTTGGCACTTCTTTACTGGGTACACCTAACAAAGTGCTTTTTGGTTGTTTTGCGCCCAGTAGGTAGTCATTTATATGTTTTTTTTTTGTTTTGTCATCTCATATGTCTTTCTCTTGAAGTGCGTTGGCATATTTCCTTACGTCGCTTTACCAACCTCCCTTCCTTCTTTTCAAACTCCGCCTAAAGTCATAAACAGGTCGGTGTTGACGGGTCATTTTTTGGAAGTGTTTAAAGCTGTATGGAAATAATGGTCCCTTGCTTTACAGATACACGAAGCAAGCTGCCGTCAACGACCTGGCAAATGTGAACACTGCCTAAAATTATTTTCAACCGTTGCTGAGGTAAACGTTACCTTCCTGCTACGTTGCGAAACATAACACGTAATTTTAGAATGAGAACACCGCAATGCCAGGAATGACGCCGAAAGACTTCATTAGCAAGGATTTAGACTCTCGATACTTGTCACAGCTGTTATTGTTTCAGTGGCGGTTGTGATACCCTTTCAGATTTTAGGTGCCTTGAAGAGAAACTACTTCCCAGTGTTTTTTTCTGGTATTCTAAAGCATTTAAAACTGTCTGCGTAGATAACTAAAATGTTTCCGTGATTTTCACGGGTGACACCAGACCACAGAGTGGCAACCGCATCGTCAACCAGGCCTGTCACCGCGCCATTGATTGCTGAAACATCAGCTCATCGAACCGAAAACTTATTCTGCATAGGTTTGAGGGGAGGCCATGATACCAATAGACTTTGTTCTTCTGCTGATAAGCCCTCTATAATAATTAACTGGTAGTGCAGTGCACCCGTTTATTGACTGCTGTTCAAATAGCTTGTGGAGTAAAAAAAAGGCTGGTTTTAAGTGCGAATGCACTTCTTAAGCGACCCTGAACCTGCGTCCACCGGCGATGTCCGCGCTCGTGCGAGCTTACATGGCACATACCCACGTGGGGGATTGGCCAGGAATCTCCTCGTCTTCTTTGGCAACGGGGGGAGATGGGGCGCGCTGCCTGGCCGCTGACATGGCACATACCCACGTGGGGGATTGGCCAAGAATCGGGCGTGAGAAGGGCTAATGCACCGCTTAAAGGAGTACTGACACCGCGCCATTGATTCAAAGCTGAGATCCAGCTCTAGCAATCAAGTACAACGAAAACTTATTCTGCATAGGTTTGAGGGGAGGCCATGATACCAATAGACTTTGTGGTCTTCTGCTGAACATACCGAAGCCCTCTATAATAATTCAACTGGTAGTGCATTCGCACCCGTTTCACATTGAGTGCTGTCCCCTCGGGGAAATGCGGGGAATTTTTTCATTACGCTTTTAATACCATTAGTGCAAAGGTTACTTTTTAGAGTGGTGGCCTAGCCAAAACAGACAGCACTGCGACCCTATCCTAAGACCGTGAAGACGTTTCAATATTAACACATGTTTAACACAGAATATTCATATAAACACCGAAGTCTTCTAATGCGACACTTGTTACCGGGAGCACAATTGTGTGATTTAAATTAAAATAAAGTTGTAGAAAAGTACCTGAGGACTGTAAACTGGAAGACCCACACTTTTAGGTAACTAGGGTAGTATTTGTATGCTTGCTGCACCAGTGCTTGAAATCTTATTCTTTTGACGTAAATCAAACAACAATTTTGCTTGACAGGTCGTCAGTATAGACTTTTTATCGTGTGCACACTGCCAATGGGTGCGATGTTATAAACAATACTACAATGGTGCAGGGTACTATTGTAAATCAAGGAAAAACGTTTTAAATGCTCAGCATTTCCTATGTGTGTTTCAGGATTAATAGTGAAAAGTTAAACGCATCCCCTAATTTCGGAGCATTTTGGGTGCCGAATAACTGGTAGGAGGCTTTCCTCTCAAAGGCGTCCCTCCACAACAGCAGAAATTGGTCTGAATCGGACCCTCATTCATTTTAAGAGGTTTTGCTGCGTTAAAGCTGTAACCTGTGTGACAGATGGAGGTAAATAAAAAAACTGCAGCTCGGTGGTACGAACCTAGAGGTTACGAATATGTGAACACAGAATGTTTTAAGGGCAGTGAGAGAGCCTTGGGTAAGGAGGAAAAAGGAGGAAGGTAGAATTCAGTAATCAATAGTAAATTTATAAGGGGAAATGGACCGAGGGTGTGGAACAAGATACAGAAACTAAAGCATAGGAGAAGGAAATAGGGAGTGGATATGCAGTGGGTGCGGCAGCATGCTACTCTACATCGACGGTATTTGGAGAAAGCATGCCATTTTTTCTTACTGAGAAATTTCGTCTTCTTTATGAAATCTGTGTGGGATGCTAAACACGGGAGTGGAGTTTAACCAGTCCAAGCTCCACCAAGCTGGGATGTGTGCCGTAGTGAAGGTCTCGAAATTCATTGACACCACTTAAAATGCGTCCTTGTGCGCGGAATTTTTTATTTCAGCTTGAGGACGTACATCATCCAAAATGTCCAGAAATGCCAGTCAACTGTATATTCCACCAACTGGGGTGTCCGTTCGTTGTGAGTTCTTATTTTCACATGTACTTTGTTCTGTTCTAAGCAACGAAGTTAAAACTAGATGCCTGAAACTTTTTGTATTTTTCAAGGATGCTATCACATCAGAGCATTGCTCGTTTTTTGTCCCAGGTGCGTTTAGGTGCAATGCGTGGGCGTGCCATTTTGTTGCAGTACTCCCGTACTGCTCACGATGAAAGTTAGGCACTCCTAACCCCAACTCAGTAACACGCGCAACAATTTCAATTTGCAATTGTAGGGAGCATTGATGTTTTAATTTATTCTCTTCGATGTTGCGAAATCTTGATGTGTTCTTCTAAGGTCCAGAATTAGAAATATAGGAGGGAGCAGTTTGACTGTCGTCCTTCTGTAAAAAAACGACTCTGTACGTTTAGGTACTACAAGACAATTTGCCTATTGTTTGAGTAATACTATCCAGTCCAGTTGCGCAATAAAAGCTTCAAACTCGAAGCGCCACATTTTCTACTCCTCAAATGTGGTATGGTAACTTTAACAATGCCGGCTCACAGACAACCCCGCTGCAGTAAAAAGTACGCATCCTTTTAAGTAGAAAGGTATTGTGTATGAGCTATTTAATGGAGCCGGTGCACAACCGGCACAAACTGACTTCGATTGCTTGTGAACATCGGCAAAACGGTTCTTAAGTTCTTCAGTTCTATTAGGTCAATTTTTTTATAGCGGCGTATTTTGTTTCAGTCGCCGCGTCGGAAGATGACTTCACACGACTTGACCGCCACCCACGGAGGCATACTTGTTAGGAACATATCGCAACTGAAGGCGGAAAACGAGGTAAGAGTAGAAAATATATTTTTGGTAGGACTGATGGCCATGAGTGATGTTTTGCCACAAAATGCTTTCACGAGAGCACATTAGTACTGTCGATGTTCCATTAGAAAGTAAAAGCTCCTACCATATTTGCAAATTGCTACGTAAAGCACACATTATCTATAACCCCGTCGTATGCACTCATCTGCTATTCTTTTTCTAAGCTAAAAACCGATGAACTGGCCCAGCTACGAATGTGTTCCGAATGTCTGAACAGTGCAGGTGTAAAGGAGGCGCTCTGCTGAGCGGTGTGTATGACTAGAAGGTTTCGGTGCGGCGAACTTTTAAACATCGAATGCTTTGTTTGTTTTGCGTGTTTTCACAATTCTGTACGCCGAGAAAGCCGAGCAAGTGAGCTGGAGAGGAAACGCCAAGACGGTTCGCTATGACAGGGCAAAGAACAATGGGATGAACAAAAAATCTCCGGCGTTCTTATTACAACCTAATTTACTTTATTGCGACGTATGCATGACCACTCTAAACAACTAAACAACGCGTACAAAATGTAATCGTCATCTCCGTTATCCTAATCGCACCGAAGAGTAGTAGGGAAACCCAAGAGCTGTGCATTTGAGGAGACAAAATAATTACCGTTATGGACAAACAATCAAGTGAACCTCATGGTTGAAAGATACAAAGCTCTAATAAAGTTTGCGAGTTAGTTGATCAGAAAATATAAAACTGATATTCAGAAGCAATTTAATTGGACATAAGTGTGGTAGCCATGCATGACCCCCACATTATAACCTGATCGTTTACACCACCCACCTAGTTTTTTTTGTTTGATTTTGTTTGTTAATGCTCGTGGATTTTGACACTGTCATTTCTTGGTTTGGGAAATACGCTGGCTCAATGGTTCTAGGGACAAAATTTATGATCTCTTCAATATTTCTGAATCTCTAGCTTTATCCCGAATACCGGACCAGCACAACCCCAATTTTTGTTGAATAAATCGTGAGTGCCCTAGGTTCCCCACAATTCTGTTTCCTGGTGTCCTCATCCGTAAGGGCGCCACTTAGTATTTTTGTTCCAATAAACAATATAGTTACTAAATAAATGAACAACCCCGCCACCTAAAGTGGCGCAGAAGACGCCGTCTGTCTTTTAAAATGCTATGAACACTTGCGCGAACCCTCTGAGCGCTAAAAGGCGAGTTGACAAGCGCCTATGCTGTCAACTTGATTCCTTCAGAAATGATTTCAGGTACCGCATAACCAACTTGAACATCTTCTCTTTCCAAATAAAAATTTGGCGCAGCCAAATCTATTGCCTACATTTATTTACAGAGACTTCGACGAACAATTGAAACACGAAAAGAAACGTACAAGAAGATTATCCAGACAATGCTAGAAGCAACGGTAAGAAATGACCTTTCGCTATAGGCGGCCTTCTGGCTGTGCAAGCCAAAATTGTTTATGTCTAAGATATGTGCTTTTGTATGTCTTGAAAGTTAACATAGATAAGAAGACAAACACGCGTTTCTTCTATTGTAGTAGGTTTACGGAGATGTGAATGCGTGTACAACACAAAGCATCTAATGGAGTGCACTAAGGCACGTTTCAGATAAACCGGTCATGAAGAAAAACGAATGTGTAGATCTATAAAAATATCTCTCACCTAGATAAAAGCGAATCAATTTCAATTACTAATAAAAGAATCACTCAAGATACGCAAAGCTGTAATATAGAAACGATTCAGAGACACTTTCCGGCAACTTCGTTGTGTCGCCACGTTTTCTTGTTTGTACGTTTGACCCCGGGGACCAGAGCAACCACCTAAAAATACAATTTTGCTAATATAGCGGGTCTACTGGTTACGTTTTGCCGAATCACTTGCTTGCTAACATATCGTTTAGGCATTTAAGAGGGTAATTTGTTCGCCGAACATTATCCCATGATTCCTGTGGATAATGCATCAATCTGAGCGAAAAAATTACGTTTTATAATGGTTCTCAAGTTTGTTTAAAAAAACCCTTTCTTGAATTGCATAGGGCTCAATGAGATATCAAAATCCAGTTGTCCCAAATTGAGTGTTGTTGAATTTTATGTTGCAGATTTGTTGTAACAAAGGTACTACAATGTTGACATTATTGGGTTTAAAATGTTGCGAATTTGAACGCGATTTGAACCTCAAGACATTCTGTTCTATCAAGGTTTTCTTTATATATGGCAGTTATGCAGCGACCGGTTGTAGCTAACGGTTAAGGCAGCTACTGCTATATATTGCGTTTTTTGGAAACCAGAAAGGTTTATCGCTTGTCACTTTGGAGAACAGCAGGCGCATCGCTCCGAACGTATCCGCATTTCACAGAAAGGATGCGCTAAACAAGAGCCCAAGGTATACTGAAGCATGTTTCTTGTACAGTCGTGGCCCGCGAAAAAAATACCTAGCTGCATTGTACTTGTTTAGGAAGGATAGTACTATCACGGATCATTACAGACTTTTTACGCCAAAAATAAAGTCAAAGATTCATCCTGCGGCGCCCTTATGGTGTGGTGTCTTGTCCGTAAGTATGTTCAGTACGATGCCGGTCAATTAAAAAAAACAAGCACAGATAACGGAACAATAGACATGGTCAAGTGCCTTAATTAACAATAACAAGGCATGTTCAGGAGAGCTAATGGTAGAGCGGGTGGTAAATTATACTCTGTAAATCTAACTCAGTGTGTAAGAATACACACAGCATTAAAGAACCTTTATCTGAAAGACGTAGCCGCGAACCCATGGCTGGAGCCAATTATGACCTCGCGCATACGTGAAAATGGCCTGGTGCGTGCCCTTAAATGTCACAAGGACGACCGGCCTATCTTCAGGCCCATGCTGTAGAAGTGTGGTATTCCCTATGGTCTTTCAGTTACACTTTCTAGTGCTTTAAGTGGTGAGAGGTCGAACTAATTGGTGTATCTGCGGGACCAATAATTGCGCATAATTACTCTAAACATATAATACAGTCAGCTGATATCACGAGTAAAAATGAGCCACATTGCGCATTTTGTGTGCTCAGAACCCTTTTGCTGCAGTATCGGTTATTATTTGAGCCCTGTAAATTTTAAAGCTAGTTCCAAACAAGTCTTCTAGGTGTTGAGTAATTCTGAAGCACTCCAAAACCAAACTTGGCACACGTCCCCCACCAGCTTTTTGAGCAGGGCCTTTCTCTTTTTCAGCCGGGCTTACACATGAAAAAAGTGCACCAATTTATTAAAAATAAATGCTGAGTTCCTTTCTTGAAAACCAAATTATGTCATTGCGCATTCACCGATCACCAGAAATGCAGGCATCGAAGATCTCATTTAGTTCATGAGAAGCCAAACACTCACAATAACGTTACTTGTAAGACAATTCGCCTTAAAACGAAGCATAAAGACAACTTTTCGCAAAGAAGCCTAGGGACTTGTTCTGCTTATAAGGAACCTTTTTATGTGTAGGGATTTTTCTGCTCTTCTTTGTTCACGAAACGTTGGAGTAGAAACAAGAAATGTGAAACTTCGCGAAGTTTTACAATATTTGAAGAGTTGTGCAAGCGTAAATCCTTCCACGTAGAGTGATTGTCTTTAACTCATATTTATGAGCCGTGATTATGCCTTCAACAATATTGGTTGACGAAAGAATTTTAGAAATATTTCCAAAGGCGTGTTTTGTGCTGATTAAGGCAAAATACAAAAGTGTTGCGTAGAGCCACTCCCTCTACCAGTTTGTTACTGTGAAGAAAGTTTATAAACACTGATCACCCAGAAAAGCCAACCAAAACTACTCCCCTTCTGTCACATTGTTCGTTCAGTGCTGCTTTGTACATGGCTTTATTTTTGACGTTTGGCCTACAGCTCAATATCTTTTGGTAGTCTGTGTTGAGTTTTCGATGTTTACCGTTTTAAGCTACACCAAATTTATTAGGAAAATGGCATAGGCCCTGTTGCTAAAGGTGTCCTCTTGTATTTAGCGCAATAAGTAATGAATTAGGCAGTTGTCAGGGAAATATTACAGCGTGTTTTATTGCAAAACAAACGCCTTTAAACAATTTTTCCGGAGCAAACCGGTTCACCATTCGTGCTCACACCTCATATCAATGACCCATTCTGTCGTCCCAGTTGTTCGACATCTTAAACAATAATGACGCTCAGCCTGTTTATTGGGAAACTAGATGATAATGGTTTTTGGCTTTACAAATATTGCGCAAATTTTGACGTGGAACCTGATCGTGAAGCGGTGGCGCCACCTCGGTCATGCAGAATGAAACCCGCAGTGCCGGAAACAAATTAACCAGATCAGATACGTTTTTTCGTCCCTAGTTTACAGTGTTCAAAAATTGATCCGCAACAGTTCATACCCGGAATAATAAAATATCCACACCGTTCATTTCCAAGAAACGTACGTGGGATTTGTTTCCGCACCTTCTTTTACATATACTGTGGTGTGCAAGCTTTGCCAGGTTTTCCGTCTCTGCAAATTCAGCGTCCCGATTCTTTTTTTTTCCTTGGTCGTTCTCGTTTCACTTTTTAACCTGTACTATTGTGTGTTCGCAGTCTGGAAGGGCTCTGAGGGAAGCTTTTACTGCAGAAGAAAATGTACAGCGTTTTTTTTTTGCCTCGCAGGCACGACCTCGTCATCGAGAATGCGCACCTCGTAGAAGAAGAGGTTAAACAGGCAGCCGCAGAGCTACACTTTTATGTTTGGCTGGCGGAACACATTTGAAATGAACGCCCATTTATAGCGATAAGTTCGGAACAAAAAATGACGTCTCCTTCGAGTTTGGCCGAGACCCTAGAAGGGCTTTTCAATCACCCCACGATTATCGCTCATGGCTTCGGGGCTGTGTTAAGGACTTCGCCGGCCACTGTCGGTCACGGATTGTAGGTGAACGGGTCCGCCGTTATCAACTGCAGGTTGGCTGGAGGCTGACGGACGATTACAAGGCAGGACATTTGAGCTTTTGCCACTCCGAGCTCCGTGAAATGGGGGGAGAACCTGGACGCCTACAGTTCTTAGTCATCAGTTTCGAGGCAACATTCCACTCGGTGGGCAAGGGAACCTCTAATGCACCCGTTTTTTGGTGGAAACAAAACCCTCATTTTGTGACCACAACGACAGTAAACTACTCAGGCGTCATCGTGTGGGGCGAACTATGGTGAAACGGGGTGTTACAGCCATTTTTTGGAAGCACTGTCGCAGGAGAGTCTTACTCCGTTCTTATGAAGACGAATTTTTGCCTCAACGTTGAAAATACCACAAACAGAAAGGAGCTTCCATTTTGCAGCAGGATAGAGAACCAGCGCAGTCGGCCGCTTAGATCGGCCGTTGGCTTTACGCCATCGTATTGAACCAGTAGCTGGGACAAGGTTGGTCCTCGATGCTGTACCATCTGCACTCGCACAGGCCTTACATATTGCGATTTTTTATGTGGTCGTATGTGAAGTATTTGGTGGCCTGCAACGGGCCTGTGGCAAGCCCTGAGATGCTCTCAAAACGCATCCACGCCTCACGCCTCTTCTGCCGCAACCGATGACCAAGTTAGGGAAGCCCTGTTTTACTCCTCTTTTGATAAACTTAAGTGTAACGACGCTGATGGTGGTGAGATTGATAAATGAGGACCTAGCAGTGCGTTTTTTGCTTACTTTGTCGACGCTGGTAAGTTCCTAAATGAACAACATATTCTGTTGTTTCCTCAAACAATGGCGTAAATAACCGGAAACAGGGCTCTGGTTGGGCGAATAAATTCTGCTTAGCGAGAACAGGGGAACGTTTTCGCCACGCAGTGTTTTATCCAAAATTCTTGACCAGGAAAATTGAGAGAAGGGCCAAAGTAATAGAAAATTATCAATGGACACTGATCCAAACATTTCTCAGAGGTTGTGAAAGAAAATGAGGAAACCAGTTCAATGATTATTGGAAACTGCGAATTCAAGTAATGTTTTAATATGACTAGTATCAGCTTTTATGTAACTATTTGTGATCATCGCAAACTAGAAACAAAATAGGTCTTTGATATGGCGGAAAATTTTGTTTCGGCATCACCTGTTCCATTCTGCATACCTGTGTTGGCGCCGCCGTTTTAATATAGGGTAGAGCGTCAAAATGGTAATAGATTTGGTAGGTGAAAATTGCTTTTATATCTCGTCAGCATGAACTGGTTAGCATCGTCGTTTTTCCCGGTATTAATAAAAAGTGACCGAAAAATGTTTCTTTAAGGTGACCTTTTATGCTAACGGTGGAGCGGCGTCATCAGGAAAACGTTTAAAAAGACGTTCTTGTATTGATGTAACAACCTGTGGTTAAAGAGCATTAGATGTACTTGGCAAGTATTTAAATGGGTTTATAATAGGATGAATCGTTGCTACACAGTGCTTGCGACCAAATAAAAACAGATAAGATTGTTTAGACAGATGAACACCCCCAAAAAAATGGCTCTTTTTCGATTTGTTGTAGGCCCTATTGATATACCTATACACCGAAGTTACCGGCATAACATAATAAATTATACCAATCTGCTCTCACGAATGAGTTAACGTAGTATAGCAGCTAATACCCGGTGTGAAGTCAAATGTTGCAATGCCTAAAAGGCCGAGTTTGTTCCATAGTCATTGCCTTTGGTAAAACGTTATATCTATACCTGTAAATAGAAGTGCTTAAAAGGTGGAGTTTGTTTCATAGTCATTGCCTTTGGTAAAACGTTATATCTATACCGATAAAAAGCAGTGCCCGACTGACTGACTGACTGACCGACTGAGTGACTGACTCATCAGCGCCCAGCCAAAACTGTTAGAAACTTGAAATTTCGCGAGTTTATTTGCGTCATTGATGAGGTGCTCACTAAGGCGGGTTTTTCAGAAATTGCGCTACTAACCGAAGAAAATGACGACATTGTGGTTTCGCGAATTCGGAATTTTCTTGGTAACCAAATAACATATCGAAGCTCTTTTTCCTGATTAAGTAGACCTTCAGAATATCAAAAAATTGGTTTTTAGATTTTGCCATGACCTACTCCACCAAGGTGATTCCGCATTCCGGGAATAAAATGGTTTTCCTAAAGATTCTAAAATAAATGTTTCACCAAATCAGTTATCCAACTGATTTTTGCTAGAATATGCAACTCATACTAATGCACAGAATGGCTTTTAAGGATTTCGTCCTGCGACGCCGCTAAATGGGCCAAATTGTTTTTTACAAATAACACGGCTGATGAGCCAAAAAGGGCCAATGAGGGTATTTACGCGTCTAGCCAAGCTGCTCTTTCAAATGGCTACAGATTGCAAGGGCGCATTCTCATTACAAGGTTAGAGGTCTCTATTTCTGAAAATTATGAAAATTCCACCATGGAGAGAGTGAAATGCGCCAAAATATTTTTTCAGATATCAATTTTTTTACCGCCTGCCATTTGAGATATCGAACTGGTTTTGTTGAGATAGGCAACATACTCAGGTATCTAAACCCTCGTTATACAATCTTTTCAATGACACCCTCTCAATAAACGCACTTGGGGTTTAGAAAAGCAGTGTGTTTTTTTTACACATTTCTAAATAAGCACCCAGCCAGTTGATATCTCCCTTTCGTTTTTTTCTTGAAAATGCTGTTCATTTATTCCCCCAAATACAACTTTCAGGATTTTGTCCCAAAATGCGGATAACAACGCCAGCGAGATTCTTTAATCTGCATCCTTTTGAACGTAAAATTCTGTTCAGTTTTCCCGCGTTCACTAAGCGGTCGCCATCTGTTGACACCGTGGGCAACTACGCGTCTCCCGTAGGAGCCGGTGTCATCTATCTATACCAATAAGTAGAAGTGCCCGACTGACTGACTGAGTGACTGACTGACTGACTCATCAACGCCCAACCAAAACTGTTAGACCTATAAACTTAAAATTTCGCGAGTTTATTTGCGTCATTGAGTAGGTGCTCACTAAGGCGGGTTTTCCAGAAATTGCACTCCTAACCGAAGCAAAGGGCGAAATTGTGGTTTCGCGAATTCGTGATTTTCTCGGTCACGAATTCACATATTGAAGCGCTTTTTGCTGATAAAAGTAGCCCTTAAGAATATCTAAAAAGTAGTTTTTTGATGTCGCCCTGACCTGCACCAGTCAGGTGATTTTGCATTCCGGTAATAAATTGGTGTTCCTAAAGATTCTAAAATAAATCTTTCACCGAATCAGTTATCCAAGTGGTTTTTCCTAGAATATGTTACTCATACTAATGCACAGAACTGTTTTTAAGGATTTCGCCCTGTGACGCCGCTAAAAGGGTGAAATTGTTTTTTGCAAATCACATGGCTGATGAGCCAAAAAGGCCATGCAGGTTATTTACACGTCTCGCCAAACTGCTCGTTCAAACGGCTACACATTGCAAGGGCACATTCTGATTAGGGGGTAGAGGTCAATATTTCTGAAAATTTCAAAAATTGCTCCATGGACAGAGTGAAAAGCGGCAAAATTGTTTATATACATTTTTTTACCGCCCGCCATTTCAGATATCGAACTGGTTTTTGTTGAGATAGGCAACTTACTCACGTATCTAAACCGTCGTTATACAACCTTTTTCAATCCCATCCTCCTAATACAGGCACGCGGGATTTAGGGAAAACACTGTGTTTTTATACATTCGTAAATAACCACCCAGCCAGTTGATATCTCCCTTTCGTTTTTTCTTAAAAATGCTGCCCATTTGATTGACCAAAAAACAGTTTCAGGATTTCGACCTAACATGCGAATAACAAGGCCAGCGAGAATTTTTAATCTGCATCCTTTTGGACGTAAACTTCAGTACTTTTCCCGCGTTCACTTAGCGGTCGCCATCTGTTGACACCTTCGGTAACTACGCGTCTCCCGTAGGAGCCGGCGTCATATTTCATAAATGTAAAAGAGAAGATGTACCAGTAAAAAGAGCGAAGGTTAGCCATCGGCATCTGTTGGGACTTTCCGCAACCCCGCGCCTCCCGAAGACCATTTTACTTATGATAAAATTGTACCGATGAGCATCGTTCATACCTTCTGAGATAGTACTTTTTGCGAGGAAGAATACCCAGCACACAGCCGGCCTCCATCACGTATTCCCTGCGCCATCTCCTGTCGAATTCAAGTTGTGTTTGCAACCTGGAACTCTTCCTCATATCATATTAACACTGCAAGCAAACCAAGCTCCTCCTTCTTCAATCCACTTTTCCCAACCTTCAGCTGTAGAGAACCTGGTGACTAACAGCGATCTGGATGTCAAGACAATACTTCCTCCTTAAATTGGGAACCACTCCCACATTGCCGACTCCTCAATAAAACTTTTTTTACTCACTGACTCCATCTCTCGAGCGCGCCATCTTGGTGCAATTTGTTTGGCGAGAGTTGGAGTAAAACACGAGTACCAGTTGTTTCACATTACCACGACTCGCCTGCAGTTGGACCCCATGTACTGACAGCAGGCAGGTGCTCCCGAGTGTGTACCACTTCCCAATGAAGTAGCTTAATATGGCGACTAAAGAATACACCTTGCTGTCCTTAATATAATTGCCCACCCGTGCATCGCCGGGTACTACCGCTAGTATTTGCCTAAGTGAATTACGGGCACGAGTATTCATAAAGGGACAAATGTCACTCTAAAATATTCTGATAACTGCTTCTTGTGACAGTTGGTGGTGAATAGCGATTTAAAGATATTGTTTTAATTATTGTTACTGCTATGAGCAGCAAGTTGATGTACCCAGAAGTACTCTCCGGGCATGTCACTCAATCAAATGTAAGCTAGCGTTAAAAAGATTGTTTGGAGAGTTATGCTGAAGCCATTTTTCTTGTGTCAGATACTCCCCAAAAATCGCAAATCAATACATTATTCTTCATTGCTTAAAGATAAGTTTTTATGTTATCTAACATTCTTCTAAGCATTCTCGTTACTTACGTTCTCTGTGAGCCAACGATGCTAATATGTACGACCCTTTCTCATCAGATGTAGTAAGTATTGCGACGCATAAAATTAGGAAAGGACCTAATGATCGTCCTACTTATTAAACAGCGTATTGTCTCTTGATGCCCTACTTTAGAGTTACGATTTGCTGGAAGTGGAACATTGCAAAGTAGACAACAGACCATTATTTGCAACCTCAGAATGAGCCTGCCGTTTATTTTATGCCCACTGTGACAGCCTGCGCGCAATTTTTATTTACCACTAGTAACAGCACTCGAATATGTAGTTTACACTGGCTCCACACTCTATAATGCAAGAGAATATTTGTGGTAGTAGAGAAGTTGACATCAGCGCGATTATATCGAAGCATTTTTACATCGACAAACAATCATTCTTGTCCAACGAGTTATCGCTCTGTGTCTTATGACCATTTCACCGCGTGCCTCCATATTGACGCGGTCCAAAACCCATAAATCGCACGACGTGGTATGTATTTTCAAGAGGGCTGACGTTACTTTACCCCCCAACCTAAAGATCGTAGGCAGCCGACCAAGTAGGGTCAAGTGGAAGTGTTTGGGAATAAACAACTATCTAAGAAATAATGCCTTTCAAATTATTACAAGACAGTCTAAAACAACAACCAACATTTTGTATGCGTGCTTGGTAAACGAAGCTGCATCATTAGCAAAATTACTTGGAGCAAGCTGCCAATCACCAGATTTTCTTGCCTTCGGTTTCAGAACAGCGGCAGTTTTTTATTACCAAGAGCCATAGGCAACAACCCATTTTGGCTGGTACTAGTCTCTTTGTAATAAAACCTGATTCTGAAGGCCGAAATTGAGAAAGGTTAACATTTTTTTATTGTAGTGGCAAAAGATAGGGTTTGTTTTGTTGGCATTGCCATAATAATATTGCTTCAAGTTTTGGGCTACAAATTGACACCGGTATTTTACTTCTTACGCATCCCATCCTTTCAATCAAAATAGCTCCAATAAAGTCGTGAATATTTACCAATGCGCGATCATCTCTTCATCCTTCTACGTCATAAATATGAGACTCGCCAGTTATGACGACATGCCACGCTATAGAAGATTTAAGACGGAGTTTCTAAAACTCCTATCGAACACCGTGGCAACCATACTGCGTATTTATCGGCCTCGGCGGTTACATTAGCTCGGCTTACAAGCGACGTTGCCTGTCACGTAAAT
>CM023455.1:146460161-146493970 GCA_013339765.2 Haemaphysalis longicornis
CCTTGTGCTCATCAAATCATTTTGGGGTGGGACTTTCATCATCGTCTGCAGTGATTTCCTGCCGTCAACCCTTTATTCACCTTTCCGACACCGACCTTGCCACTTTATCAGACGTCCCAGCCCCGCGGTTGGTCGCAACCGCCGATTGTGTTCTCTCTCCCGGACAAGAAACTGTCTTTTCTGTTACTTGTGCCAGTAATCCCGACGGAGATGCGATTGCTGTACCCGCTCGTACCTTCGCTTGCAAAGGCGTCATACTACCTCCATGTGTAATTCGCTTTTCAGGTGGATCAGCTCTCATTGCCGCCAGGAACACTACTTCTCAGTCCATTCTGCTTCATCAAGGCACTACTGTTGCGTCTGTTTCCCAAGACGAAGGTGGTCCTTTTCCCCTTTGCTCTGTTGCGCCTGTTCAGCGCACCTGTGTTCCAGAACTTACGTCCTCGTGCCTCAGGCCCACTATCAGCCCTGAACTCTCCGTTGAAAAGAAGGAACAACTCTTGGGCCTACTTAATAAGCACAAGACTTTATTCAACTCGCATTCCACAAAGCTTCGACGCACATTAGCGGCATCCCACCGCATAGACACTGATGGTTCGTGTATTATCCGCCGCCGCCCATATCGGGTTTCATCGTCGGAGCGCAAAATCATTCGAGAGAACGTTGACGACATGCTTCGGCGCGATATCGTTCGTCCTTCAGAAAGCTGTTGGTCATCGCCGGTTGTTTCGGTTCGCAAGAAAGACGGTTCAGTGCGCTTCTGCGTTGACTATCAGGCTCTTAACAAAATAACAAGGGAAAGATGTTTACCCTATGCGCCGAATTGATGACGCCCTCGACACGTTACATTGCGCAAAGTACTTGTCGAGTCTTGACCTTCCGTCGGGATATTGGCAGATACCCATGAACGAAGCCGATAAAGAAAAAACAACTTTTGCCACACCGGACGGACTCTACGAGTTTACCGCGATGCCATTCGGTTTATGCAACGCTCAGCTACCTTTGAGCGCATGATTGATACCGTCCTTTGTGGCTTGAAATAGAAGACCTGTCTTTGTTATCTTGTTGACATTGTTATTTTTTCTGCCACTTTCACTGAACATCTTAAACGTTTGGACGAAGTGCTGACCTGTCTACCACAAGCCAATCTCCAGGTCAACACTAAAAAATGCCACTTCGCCAGTACTTCCATCAAAGTCTGTGGCCATGTTGTTAGCAAGGACGGAATCCGTCCCGACCCTGATAAGATCAATGCAGTTCTTAATTTTTCCTTGCCTCTTAGTCAAAAAGAACTCCGCAGTTTTCTTGGATTGGCTTCCTACTTTCGACGATTCATTCGTAATTTTGCAACAATACCTTCTCCACTTAACAAGCTGCTCTCATCCGGGACCTCATTTCTCTGGACTGAAGACTGTGAAACAGCTTTCCAAACCCTAAAAGAACCACTCACCTCTGGATCTGTACAATGTCATTTTGACGAGGCCGCCCCCACCATTCTTCATACCGACGCCAGTGGGCATGGTCTTGGTGCTGTCGTTCCCCAACGTACCGATGACTCCTCGGAACGTGTTGTCGCCTACGCGAGCCGCACTTTGTCCCCTGCTGAAAAGAACTATACCATAACAGAAAAAGAGTGCCTTGCCGTTGTCTGGGCTGTGCAAGAATTTCGACCCTACTTGTACGGGCGGCATTTCTCGGTCGTAACAGAGCATCATGCCCTTTGCTGGTTATCGTGCGCTTAAAAATGTGTCGGGACGTCTTGGTCGCTGGATTTTGCGTTTGCAGGAGTACGACTTCTCTGTCACTTACAAGTCCGGCGGAACCCACAAGGATGCTGACGCTCTGTCTCGTTGTCCACAGTCATCCCCACCAGATACCTTAGCCTCTTCCGATTCCGCAACAGAATTGCCAATGGCACCTCTGCACATCACTGGACAAACTCTCCCTTCTAACCTTGTATCTTTACAACGCGACGACACGTTCTGCCGACCCCTCATCGACCAACTGGAAGGTTCAGAATCACCAACAAACAGACGTTCCCGCCGATGACTAAACAAATTTCGTCTTCTGAATGGTGGAGCTCTTTACCGCCTCAACTATCATCCCACCGGCGACAGATGGGTTCCAGTAATCCCTCGCTGCCTTCGGAACCAGATCTTAGAAGTTTTCCATGACGACCCCACAGCTGGACATCTTGCTTTCCACAAGACCTACGACCGAATCAAAAGCCGGTTCTTTTGGCAGCGCCTTTCGGCCAGCGTCGCTAAATATGTAGCGTCATGCCCTTCGTGCCAGTTTCGTAAACACCGAACGTCGGCCCCTGCAGGGATGCTACAACCTCTTCCTTGTCCTACTGCTCCATTTGACATTGTTGGCATCGACATGTATGGACCTCTTCCTCTGACACCGACTGGTCATCGGTTGATCGTGACCGCTGCAGACCATTTGACCTGGTATGCGGAAACTGCCCCACTCCGTACGGGTTGCACTTCCGAGGTGGAAGATTTTTTCCTCCAAGCTATCTTTTTGCGCCATGGACCTCCTCGCACTCTTTTAAGTGATCGTGGCAGAACATTCCTTTCGGCAGTCCTTGAGGAAGTCCTTCGATCGGCCGGTACTGCCCATAAAAAAACTTCAAGCTATCACCCTCAGACGAATGGATTGACAGAACGATTCCACCGTGCCCTCTCCGATATGATTTCCTGCTACAGCAACCTAGACCACAAGAATTGGGACGTTATCCTTCCCTTCGTAACCTACGCCTACAATACCGCCGTTCGAAGTGCCACCGGATTTTCACCGTTTTTTCTTGTTTATGGCCGCCGCCCCCTTCTGTTCTGGACTCCTCTTTCTTTTCCTGCCCGTTGTCTACAACAGACAATGCACTGGATCATTTTGTTTCCCGGATAGCGCATTGTCGGAACCTCGCCCGATTGAGCACTGAGTCCTGCCAGAACGACCGAAAATCTCGCTATGACGCAGCTCACCGAGATGTCTCCTTTCATACGGGAGATGAAGTGCTGCTTTCGACGCCTCTCTCGTGCGCCAGGACTGTGCGAAAAGTTTATGCCCCACTTTATTGGCCCCTACAAAGTTCTTGAGCGTACCTCTCTAGTGAACTATTGAGTAGCTCCTACTTGTGCTATCACCGACCGCCGGTGCCGTGGCGTGGAGATTGTGCACGTGTCACGTATGAAGCCGTTCGTCTACCGTTCTCCATCCCCTTGACTTTCGGCCAGGTGGCCGCCTTGCCGCCCGGGGGGGGAAATAGTGTGAGCGCAGTCTCTCAGTCTTATCGGATATCGTGTCCTGCAGTGGTCAATCCCACCACAACCTGCACCATCCAGGGGAACACTCCCATTACCATCACCATCTCGACGACAGGCGCGTTCGTTTCGTGCTCCATCTTGGCTGCTCTCACACCAAAGCCGGTTGCACCGTTGCCTTGCAATAAACGCTTCACCAGGATCCAGGATCCCTTGTCGACGTCTCTCAATATATATATATATATATAACAAAAACGGGAAACGTGTCAGTCGACTTCTTTCACTATATATATATATATATATATATATTTATATATATTGTTACGTGGCGGCAAAAGCCACGAACCATGACGAAGCAATGTGTTTACATAATGGTGAACTATTTTTATAAAACCATAACCGAGCCAGGGCCTGGCTGCGTCGCGCACACAGCTCTCCTTCGTCGTCATTCCTGGTGGTGGGCCATCGCGCAACGGGGATTGTCCCTCCTCTTGACATCACCTCCCCGGTCGATGACGACCATCCCGGTCGATGCCGAGGCAAATTGGACATTGAAGCCGCATCAGTGTTGGGATGAAGAATGCTGTGACGAATCATTTGCCGCCAAGGGTGGCGGTGACGGCGTTGATGATGCCTGGATTAGCAACAGCAATGGCTTCAACCAGGTCGAAGCAGCAAAGGTACTTGAGCCACGTCGGACGCAAAGGTGGGGGATCTCATCTTGGGCTTGTCTCGGCACTCCTCGGTTCGTCTGTTCTTCATTCTGGTCTTTCAGGCTGAAAAACACGGGGCGGGAGACATCGTCCTGTTCTGGTCTCGACTGGCCTGGGTCTACATCTACAAACGCCTTTTATATCAGTCACTTATAAAAAAGAGGCGGCTTTTGAGTATCAATATATAATTCTGGTATATAATAGGCAACGGTGTTTTCCACCCTTTCACGTGATGGACTGTTACTTCAATAAATTTCAAACGGTAAAATGTAACATTTCCTGGAAACATCTTGAGGATATCGTTTACAATCGTCTCGCTTTGTACCTAGCGGACAAAAACTACTTTCCAATCTGAATGTACAAACTTAGGCCCCATCTCTCTACCCAAGACATCCAGCTACCTCTTAAAGAAGACAAAGGAAATTATAAAACAATCACAAATATTATTTTTTTGCACCGATATAAAAGGGGCATTCCGCAATGTCACACACCGAGCCATCCTACAGGGGTTCGCTAATACGAACGGTGGGCACAAAGTTTGCAGCTACTGCGCGAAATGTTCTACCAACCCGGCAGCCACGTTGTGCACTGGCTTTATCCGATCCGACACTTTTCTTGCAATCGCCACAGGGTCGACTCAAGGCTCTGTTGTTTCACTCTTGCTATTTTAACTTGCTATAAAGAACCTCCCTCCACTGCTCCAAGATATTCCTCACCTCCAAAACGCTTTGTCAGCGGACGACCTCACGATACGTACACCCACTCGCTACATCAAAGATCAGGAAGACACACTTCACATGCCAATCGACACCATGAAACAATATCTCCAATCTAGAGGACTGTAGTGCGCCCCCGAAAAGGGCAACCCGCAAGACTGCACACGGAATATCAGAACCATCCCTAATGTCCCCAGCTGAGGACAATGGGCCTTACAATACCCCAGAAATGTCTCTGGCTAACAAGCCCTACTACTTTATAGCGCATTCTCACCCAAGCCACGCACATTACCTGCAGCGTCTGTAATCGTCTCATCGGACTTCGCAAACACGACACTTTACGCATGGACGGAGGGTTTCTCATCAGCAGGATAGCGCATCGCACTCGATACGTGCCCTCATACCACAAAAATTACGAAACATGGACGCCACGGTACGTCTGGCCAACAATGTCGTAATGGGGCGCCAAATCAGCACAGCAATTAAGAAACGTTAGCCCCTAGGGGCCAACAGCCCCTATGAAGAAATACAAGATGCCCACCACGTATCTCGGATACTGGGACTCCAGCTCACACCCAAGGGAAGAGCAACATGTCTTCGTGTGTAGTGCAACGTCCCACAACGGCAGGATGGGAATATTGGAATCCCATGAGTCGTTCGACAACATACCCGCGTAGCCTCCTAGCCCAAACTACGCATTAGGCTTTCAGCAAACAACAGCACACGGCACGGACTCAGTTTATTGATAGGAGAATTCACCACGTACCATGCCTTAGATACACAGCCGCTTAACCCCACCCTCATCAGAAATAACATGCAGCCTCTATAGTTAACAGGAAAGGCACAGAGCTTGCAGCAGCGACCATTTTTATCACCTCCGTCGAGACTGCTGAGGCATTTGCCATTGGTCTTGCTGCCCCATAAAGCGAAAAATGTCTTGTTTTCACCGTATCTGAGACCGCCCGCAGAAACGTTCTAGTTGGCCGTGTGTCTGAGCCCGCACTGCAGCATCTTCGACAACTAAAAACATTACCAAAACTGGATATCACATTTTCACAGTGGTCCTTCTAACGAAAAAGGGGGCGCATGCCGCTGCCCTAGCTCATACAGAAACAGCCGTAGCCTAAGAAAACCAAACCGCAACAAATCTTCCTCAAAGCCACCACCATTCCACAAGTACATCAAAATTTTAACAGTCTCCAAAAATGTCCGCCGCGACTGGCCACCACCTTATTCACATCTACCACGCGACCCCTTTCTACCTAAGCCTTGTGCTTACTCCGACAGCATTATCATAATTCTAAGAGGAGATTATTCAACAATAAAAACAATCAAAAGCTGTCCCCTTTATTTATGATATGTACGGGCGAACAAGCTCTGTTTCTGTCCTAATGGAAAGACATGGTATCCAACTTCAGAATCCCGTCGTAAATCATTCCGGCCAAACTTTATTTAGTGATTAGTTAACAGGAAGCTCTTACTTCATTCCAACCCCTACATTAGCCTCCTGGCAACACGAAGAGGTTGCCATTACTTCTCTTCTCTAAAACGAGTATTTTGCAAAAATAATCGTTTCAAAATTTTGTTTTTCGTACACACGATATCTAAGTAGAACAATGGGCCCTTTGAAGCCCTTCTGTCGAGAGTTTCTATTGACGCGCTGTTGACTTAGTGATGTGATATTGATTTGCAGTTATCGTTTCCGCCGTTATAACGTGTTGTTGCATTGTGTTCCTTAAGCGTCATATTACTTTTCCCTTTTTTGTTAAAAATGTAAATCATGTAATTCCCTCACATTTCTTGGTTGTACAAGTGTGACGTTATACCCCTGTCACACGGGCACTTTCAATCGTGATTGAGTCGATCCTGATCGAGCTCAATCCGGATCGGGCCTCTGCTACACGGCAGTTTCAACCGCGATCGAGCTCGATCCCGCTCGAACTCAATCCTGGTTTCTCAAACGCGATCGAGGCTTCCAAGCGCGATCGAACGAAAGCGGCGATACTCTCGTCCCCGCTCACTAATTGCACAGAATGTGACAACTTCAACTAACGCCACAAATTGTGTCAAATAACTTGACCCAAATAAGCGTGAGGTAATATCTACATAGTTACGTATACCTACGACCGCGCGAAGTTACCAGACGCCGGCCACAAGTACATTGTTAGCGCCATCTGGCGTACACGAATGCAACCCATGCAACTTTTCGATCTTGATTGAAACGGGCCGTGTAGCAGCGGCAGTGCTTCGAGCGCGCTCGAAAACTCGATCGCGATTCACTTCAATCGCGATTGAAAGTGCCCGTGTGACAGGGGTATTAGACTTGATTGCCATTTTTTCTCTTTATTGCCTGTACAACTCCGGCATGGGCTTCACACCTGGAGTATTTTGTTAAAAAAATAAATAAATAAATCTGCATCTCCAGCCTATTTACGCCCACTGCGAAGCAAAGGCCTATCCCATTATTCTCTATTTATCCCGGACATGTGGGAACTGCTACGAATTTATCCCCGCAAACTTCGTCATCCCATCTACCCGTCTAAAATTCTGCAGCCACGCTTGCCTTCTCTGGGATATACTCCGTGAGCCTTAATGACCAACGGTTATCTTGCATTCACAATACATGTCCTGCTTACATTAATTTCTTGTTCTTAATTTATTATGTCCTGAACACGCGCGTGTTCTTTGACCCACTCCAGTCTCGTCTTGTCCCTTTATATTACACCTATTATCTTCCGTTCGATTGCTCGCCGAGTCGTTCTCAGTTTAAGTTGAACCCTCTTAGTTAGACTCCACGTTTGTGCCCCGTCGGTTAGTACCAGTAAAATGCAGCTGTCATACACTTTATTCTTCGGAGAAAATGGTAGGCTGCCATTTATAATCTGAGAATGCCTGCCGAATACACTCCACGCCATTTTTAGCCATATAATTATTTCTGCATCTAGAGTGGTATAAGAAGTCACAACTTGGCGTAGTTTGATATATTCGCTTACCACTTCCACTGCCTCGCCACCTACCGCAAACCGGTGTGCTCTCGAGAGGTTATTCATCACTACTTTAGTTTTCTGCATATTAGTCTTTAGGCCCACGGTTCTTCTCTGTTTTTCCAGTGCGTTAAGCATGATTTGTAATTCGTCCCGCGAGTTACTTAGGAAGGGATCGTCATCACAAAATTAGAGATTACTGAGGTATTCTCAATAAACCTAACGTCTATTTTTTTCAAGGAATGGTTCTCAAAACCTCTTGTAGAAATGCTGTGAATAACATTGTAGTGATTGTGTCTCCTTGTCTGACGCCCTTCCTTATAGGTATTTGACTGCTCCCCTTATGAAGGACGGTGGCAGCTACGCACACATTCTAGATATCCTCTAGTATTTTTACATAATGCTCGCCTACAGCTTGGTTGCGCAATGCCTGAATGACTGCTGAGGTTTCGACCGAGTCAAATGTTTTCCCATATTCTGTGAAGGGTATACATACAGGTCGGGTGTACTCCGCGCACTTCTCAATCCCCTGATTGATCATGTAGATATGGTTCATTGTTGTATAGCCCTCACAAAAACCTGATTGTTCTTTAGTTTACTGAAATCTAAGGTGGAAGAAATTCTGTAAGGCTCACGCCTTACATCTGTTAAAAAATTCTTCAATACGGTTTTCTTACCATAGCATACTTTGCGCTCCGTCTCAAAGGTAACGTTCCTTTCACACGGCGTTGGAATTGGCGGCCTTTAAGCTCCTTTGGCTGAGAACCCCTATTCACATTAGGTCCCCTAATATCAATTACTTCTTTTTTGCCACCTCTCACTAGCTGATCATCGCATTTGGCAATTATTCTGAAGACAGTATTCATGCGATCCCTCCATACAGAGGTCGGTAGATGGAAAGGTCTACGTGTGCTCTGAGCACCGCTTCGACGTGAGGTGTCCCAAAAGAGGGAAACAGAAAGACCGAAAGCTGGGGCAACCAACCAATGTTTTTTTCCCTCGCTGATCTCTATGTGGGAACGCTCTGACGACCCGACGTTTTACCAACCAGCACTATCTATTCGTACCACCATGATTGCAAATTCAGCCGAACGAGGGCTGGCAGATTTTATATCAGAAGCATTGTGTATGTTTCCGTATTCCGCACACTTTGGCCTAGAGGTCGGGTAATGTGGTTACAACGTAAGTTGAGCCACTTCAATAGCCATAAATCCATAAAGATCGTTTTATCGTCTCACTCATCCCTCTCGAGCGGTATATCTTCGATATCAAATACTCCATATAAACAGGCGCCCATTCTCATCAAACTGCGATAAGGATCAAATGAAATGGAAACAGTCCTTGATAGTCAGAACATGACATTTCTGTTCTATAAAAGCGTTTCGTTTGAAAAAAAAAACATTCTTTTGTATAATGTCCAGTAGGGGCCAGCTGAGTCCGCTGGTGGGAAACTTTCCTGAGACTGCTGTGCCTGTATGACACGTGAAGTAAATTTGTCTGTGCAAGTCCTTTTAAAGGAAATGGCACTAGCACGACGCCATGTGAAGTCGCAAAGACAACGAGCCTTCGAATCCTTCCTGAAAAAGTTAACATTATGACTTCAGTAAGTCTTACTTAAGTTAGTAAGTATAAACCCTGTCACTTGTTTTTCACTTAGTGAAGGCGAACAGGTTGTGCAGAATACTTTCTTTCACTTACAAAAGTGGTAGCTCTATTGCGCGGACTGGCGAAAGGACCTTGTAGAGCATATTCTGGCGTTATTTCCCCTAAGAAGGCAGCCGGTTTGCTTAATATTGCGGGATAACTAGTGCATGAGGAACATACGCAAAACTTTAGAGCTGCCATCGCAGCCCCGATGGTGTTGCGGGGCTTACGTAAAGCTGAATCTCTGCTGGCCGCGTGCATCAGCGCTAAGTGCAATACAGGAACCCAAAAGATGGCATAACCACGGAATGGATTACTACGAGTGTATACAAAAACTCAGCCTCGCTTCCATAAGAAATTTGAGAGAAGCGAGAAAGCTATAAATGGCCCCAAAGTTACCTGAAAGTGAGTCCAATCGGCCGTCAATCTTTCAAAGCACCAAATCGCCTGCTAAAAACAATCCCGCGAGACTATTTCTATCCGGCATTAAAAATGCGCTTTTAACGACGACGTATATGTGTACCGATGCGTGGACTACGAGGTAGAGGTGTAATATTTGTCTCATTTTTCAAGATCGATGCACTGATTGTCGTATCTATACCCATTCCTTTTTTTATATTTTTAAGTAACCGTCTCTACAGAATGGTAGCCCGGTTTAGGTAGGCGCCGTGGGTCCACAGATTTTCTAAGGAATTTGCGGTCGACCAACAGTTCATTGGGGCAATGCATTAGGTTTGTTACAGGACGCAATTGGTGCCGCTAACGAATATGTGGCTTTAAAACTTGCCTTGCATTAACAACAAAGTGCCCAGGCTGTCGTAATCGTGAAGTGTGGCTGTCATCGGAGAGCCACAAAGAGAAAGCCGGAGATTGACTTGTGCATCGTGCCAATCTCGAAGTAGGGAAAGAATAGAGATGGCATGCTCCCGCATTCCCAAAATGAACCAAGGAATCTTCATTTATTTATTGCCGCCCGCTGCCGCCGGAAGTGATACGAAAGGCTCTTTGGTCAGCATATTGTTCAGTATCTACCACAGTTGACCGAAACAAGAAAGTCTGGGGCTTATCGTTTGTTTCCAAGGTAACTGTTTAGGAGATATCATTGTCTTTTGTCGCAGATGTCAAAACGGTGTGAAGCAGGGACGTACATCGCGCCTAGGTAAGCCGTTTTCTACTGAAATCCTAATATTTTACGGGTATTTAATTGCGACAACCGCTCCTCGTGGTAAAATTTTCTTCGCGTAGTAAAATGTGCCAATGCGCTGGGTTATTGTTTTGAAGTCATCCATACGTCGCAAAGGTGCTTACAAACGTGTTGAGCATCTGTGTAAACCATAGTTTCTTACAAAATACGTCAGAGAGGAAGGTGCCGCTAGCATCTATGAGGCTTAAATAAACGCTGTCTGTGCCGTCATAGCCCTTCATTACACGATGCGCTCTGCTTAGTTTCCTCATTGGTGTGGATAGAAACGTTTTACTGGCCGTATATTTGAACACAGTACCATGAAAATACAAAGAATGGTGTGTCATATTACAAGTTGCAAATAAAACAGGCTGTCATCAAGCTAAAAAAGAAACGACCTCAAGCGTAGTTTTGCGCAAATGGTGGCGCCTACTATTCTATAGACAAAGATGGTGGTTATCAACAACGTTAAACTTTGTTCAGGAAACTTATTAGAAAAGATTATTACCTATATTTCAAATATAAAATCCTATGAAAACCTTGGAAATGTTTCTGAGCGTACCTACAAAAACGTCGCCTGCGTATTCAACCTGTGCGCCGGCAGTTAGCTACAGTTTAACAAAACTTGTTGCTGAGCGCGTTGCTTCATACTTCAAGAAAAAAGAAAACGTGGCGTTGAACCGTTGTGGACGAAGATAAGATAGGGCAGGTGCACACGCGCGTATCTGTCGTGACTCAAAGTCATCAAAGTAGGTTTGGTGCATTTCTTTTTTTTTTATCGGCTGCAACACTCGGGGCGCCATATTTCCCGCTTTGTCATGCGATCCTTCACCTCCTGCATGACCAGCGTTGGATACGGTCACGCCCAACCTGCTCTTTCACCGAACGCGAAGTTGCTACATTTCACGGCTACTACAGAACAGAAAAGAATTCGGCTACCTCGTATCTCGTAGACGTGCTAATGCATATTGAATAAAGCAATTCCAAAAAAAAAACGTTTAAGAATCCAGTTTATATGCAAAGCCCAAGCCGGAAGCAGGGCTCTGCTCATAACCCCCAACGATGACAGGGATAACCAGATGCAGTTTCTTTTCTAGCATACTTACTAAGAAACCCTGTTCAGCATATAAACGATTACTAAGAAACCATTCAGCAAAGTTTAATTCAAATATTTTTCGGGGCCTCTTTTCTTCCTCTCAAAATATCAGAGGCCCCGTATAGGTGCTGAGTATATTCGCGAGCTGCAGATGCAAAAATATCTCAAAATAATAGAAAATGTACCGCTAATTGGTCGATACGTTTTTTTTAGTCTGTGGACTACAGTAAATTAGTGCAACATTATGCATGGATTTTATGACTGCGTTGAGGTCCGTTAGTTTCTTTGAGAGGTTTCCCATAGCGCGCAGTAAGCATTCAAGTTCTGCTAACAGCCTGCTCTATAGCAAAATGGTTCCTTACTTATTCGTTCGTAAAATTTTGGTGGGCCAATACATTCCGTAGGTGTGAGTACATAACACGTTGCGTATTTATGTAGTAATGCTGTCAGAGTGGCGTTATCAGAAATAACCAAACGTATGTAGATTTATTCGTGCAACTGTGGACGTTTTTAAATTCTTGCACCAAGGCGATAGCTTCAGTAACATATATAATGCCTACACAGTCCAGGAAATCTTCCAATCACGCACAAGACTTATATGGGGGAGCTGTTGTAGGGGAGGCTTTCTCGACATATAGTTATTTTTATTATAATTGGTTATTTGCATAGTTGCGGTCCGATAATGTCGCCAAAAGCATCGTAGAGGTTGTCGTCATCTAAGCGGCGATTCAAGGATGCAAAGTAATCTCAGCATTGTAGAATTCTTCGTCATCGACTCGATGCAGTGGTGGCGGGATCGCCAACCCGTCTCAGGAAGGATCGGTACACTTCTAGCCTTGTCTTGAATTATTCATAATAGATCCTAGAGAACACGACCGCCGCGCCGACCTCCCCAAAGCATGGTGTGTTTTCATCTTCTGCATTAGCGTCGGAGTCTGTTTACCTGCGTCGTAGGGCTTGAACGCGGCACTGGGGTTATTTTCTTTGTTGCAAAAGCCGCTGCGTGAACCTCGGACACCATGGTTGGGGCGAGGCACGCGCTCACGAGCGCTGACTTTTTTCTTAGAATTTTTTGTTTTCTGCAACGGGTAACTCACAGCTTCTACCACAGCTCCGCTGTGAACGAATAAGTTTGCATGAAGGTTGACCGATCAAGGTGCCTCCCTGGAGCACGTAGGTTATTGTGGGCCCCATAAAGTAGGCGCCCTATGAGTTCAAATTTGGGGAGACATCATGGCACTGCAATATACACGTTACAAGGGTTACTTGGTTACGGTGGAAGCGAAATTCAGTCAGCTTCGTTCACCTAAATTCATCGCAAGCCCCATTATATGTTTTTTTATTATACCGGGAGGTTTTTGTCATGCCCATGTGCCCTATTGGAGGATTCCAGTAGGGTGATTTCACCACAGAGTTACATCAAGAGAGGCAGGGGCTTACCTAACTAGAGCGAAAAAGTAGTACCAGGACTAAGTTGTGTCGGCCTCGATGGGGCCTGTGGAAGAAGCAGGTAGGATGAGCAGGTAGGAGGATAGAAGGAGCAGGTATCGCTTGGGTCGCTGAGGTGAGGGAGCTTGGCAAAATAAGCGCCGGCGGTGGCCAACGGTTGTGACTCTATCGCCTCGCCTGCTGAGCCCCTAGGAATAAGCTGTACATTATAACAGTTTCTCGCTCCCTTTCTTACCGTTTACTGGAGTGGCGGTGGCACTGCCAGTCACTCGAGAATATAGCGTTTCAGCCAAGGCAAACGTGCTTCGAGAGCCCACGTCCGCACTGTGGTGATTAGGCTTATTCGGTATGCATTAAGGCGACATCCTTATTTATTTTATTGCAGATTACCTTGAATGACTACACAAACAGTACATGAACACATGGAAAGCCAGAGGCAAACCTAAGGACGCATGCTGTGTTTAAGAGATGATTAAAATTCGTAAATATACTTGAAGATGAACTTGTGAATTATATCACGATAAGTAAGTAGGGATAGAGAGGATTTAGTTTTCTCAACGTAGATTATGGTGAATTACTATAATACAAACTAGGATAAGCTGGAGTAAAGTTGGTTAGAATAAGATACGGTGGATTAGGATAAACATAGCGTAGTTGCAGTGAATAATGACGGAGATAAGGTAGAAGAGGGTACAATGGGGTAGGGAATATGGTGGGTGAAATAAATTAAAAAAAAATTGAATAATATAGAATAAGGTAGATATCTGTGCATAATGGTTACCGGTGGGAATGACCGTTGATTTAGTAGTACTAAAAGGATAAAATAGGAATATTTGACTTTTTATTTTTAATGGGCCAAATCCGCCTTAACCGAATTTGAGAAAAAAGGCGCGGGAGTTCTTTACCGGACTAACATGCAATGCTGTCACAGGTATCCTATGAAGCGTTTAAGGTGTCAGGGAGGCGATGTTTATGGCCAAATTTACAAATTATCCCATGAATTTGAGCCATACAGTGATGATTAGTTAATATTTGGCTTGTACTGATTTAAACACTCAAGTTGATGGGGGATAGTTATGGAACATTTATTTAAATTAGATTTCACGAATGGAGTGATAGAATGTTTGGCTGAACAGACATTACACATATGTAATGGGCTTCAAGATCAGTTCAGCTATTCATTAAGTGCCGGTAAGTCCTCTTTGCCGCATTAGCAACTCTTTTGTAATTCTTCTGAGGAATAGTTTTCTCGGGAAAGCCTCATGGCACTCATAAAGCAAGCAAGCTCTTCATTGCCTTGCCATGAATTTCCTAAACGCTTCACAGGTTCGCTTCTCGCACCTTCTTTACATTATTTAACTCTGGCCGTCCGAAAGTGGGGGGGGGGGAGATGGGGGGGAATGTGGGTGTGGGGGGACTGGCCAGTGATTTTAAGCCGCGGTTTTTTGGTTAGGTACTATCATGGTAGATATGGGAGTAAAAAATAAATATAACCATATTGACTCAGCCGCAACGGAGGACACTAGAAGAAATGATTGTTTCACTTCTGTCAGTTTTATTTCGTGAACTTGGTTCGTTCACTTTGTTGTCCACGTCAGGGGGCAGATCCTTTCCCGATCCCCTTACTGCCGTCTGAATTGATGAGAACCCAGCTCTGAAACACAAAAAATCTTCAGAAAACACCCAGGAAACAGTGCGAACAGTCAAGCGAAAAGCAAACTCCCATTGGGAAAAGTTATTTGGCTGACTTCTATCCGTCACACCGCAGTCTTGTTCATTTTTCATACGAACAACGATCTGCGTAAACGATTGTACGGCGTTATCTCAGCTGTTTTGTTCTCCCTCTTTTTTATAGTTCAAGTTATAGCTGCAATTTCGTCTCAATCAGTTTTGGTACATGTACTAGGCTCATTTGGAAAATAAAATTGCGTAAAATACCATTTCTTCACTTTAAAGTGGTGGTTGTGTAAGCACAAATCTGTTTCAGTACAATTATTTGAACAATTATATAGCCCCAGTCAAAATTGTCGTGTCCACAGTTGAGGTAAATCAGAAGCTTGAGGCTTTCTCCTTTAAAGTGGCTAAAGGTGTGGAACTGCTCTGAGAAATGTGTTTGCCAACTACGTGGATTTGATTTCATGACATGGCGGTAGCTTTACTGATCGAGGAAAAAACCTGAAACGCAAGAGCATTCTACATTTTGGCGTACGCAAAACAACCCCAGGTGGTAGAAATTATTTCGTAGCCCTTCATTACGGCTCGCCTCACCTACGTAGTGCTGGAAAAATAAATCAAATGTAAATAAATAATTAAATAAATAAATAAGTAAATGAAACTTCAGATCACCAACGATTCAATCAATCAAGCCAACTGCACCTGCGACCAGGCATTTTACCACTCAGGTGAGGGGCTAGAACATTAACTTCTATTGTGCGGAATTAGTGAACCAGTAAAACCTTACGTGACGATTACGACTCCCGTAAATGTGCGCGAATTTAGTCTTTTCTGTGTCGGCACATAGCTGCTCTTCGAGCAAGTGATAAAGCGGTTCGCACCATCAGGGGAAGCACAACGGCGAGCGCAGTTCTTGCGTTATCTCGATGGCCGCCGCCGTGTATATCTCCCACAGCCTCGTCCTGGCACCCTCCCCCAACGCGATGGCCGCCAAATTATCCCCCACTCATCAGCTTGCTTTTCCCTGTCTATCTTCAATAGATTTGTTCGCTGGGCTAACGGGCTAAAACTAGGCCTACGTTGACGCTATAATACATGAGCGGGTGCATAAGAACTGCGCTATAAAAGCTCGGGCAATTTACGGCAGCAATACGAAGACGTTGATGTTGAGGATCCCAAAAATGAATAAACCAGAAATTTACCTATACCTTTTAGGTGATTTAAAAGCCAATCGCTGAGTGGCGATGCATTAAAATAACCATGGGGCTTAGCTTTTTCAGTTATTTTCAACTACATTCATTTCCACCGTCTACAGATCATAGCTAAACTCCGTCCTTGACTTTTTTACCGGCAACACGCTTTGTTATTCGCAATTTTTTGCTTGAAGAATGTGAATACCTAGGGCTGGAAAAAAAAAGAGTGTGAGCAGAAACCCGTCGCATATCAGTTTGCTCAGTTCTAAACCCCCAATGAAGTCGTCGCTGGCCGGTTAATTTGAAAGGGTTATGACATGCTCCCTCATACCACCAGTCATGCCTGGATTATTTCTTAGAAAGCAACCATCGGGAACCTGATTTACTTTAGGTGAAATCTATACGCACGTTAAAATCTACGAAACTGGTAACACAGCGGTCAATAGTCCCTAAACGTTTTTTAATCAAGGATTTTTTATGTACTAAAAATGCTACCGCACACAACACCACACCACACATTATTGCTAAAGCGCACTACACCCAAATCCGCGGGATTTTCGCATTTGGTTCTCGTGTTTTTTTTTTTTTGCTGGTTGACGCGAAAGTGGAAACCTACGCAAAAGGAAAATATTTTTTTGTCTTTCGAGACAACATGGCAAGATAAAAGCCAAGGCAGTATCATTTCAGTAAGCTTAAAAACTGGGGTATACCCGCTGTTAAACAAAGAAAAAACTAGTGTACGTTCCTGAAATTATGCAAAGCCTATATGTTTTGAGTAATTTTAGTTTTTATCAAATGAAAACAAGATGACTAGTGCAACACTTCTGCAAAATTCTTTGTGCTCAAAGAAACACAACACAACTGTTAAAGCCCCAAAATCCCTGCATAAACTGCAGCAATAAAACCTTTTTTTGCGTTATGGTAAACATGAGGCTGTGACAACTTGTAGTGTCAGAGTGGTGTGTGTCAATGTAGTGCCATATAAAATTTTTCGACACCTGCACAGTAAACACTATGAATTCCTTCCTGAATTTGTTCAATAAAATATAACAGTGTGCAGGTTTTTCCAACAAAAGAAACAGCCAATAGTGGCGTCAATAAAAAACACAAAAAATGAGACCTTTTTCTCACAATTTATGGTATAGTTGCCTTGATAAACTGCTTGTAAAGATTTTCAGACTACACTATCAGAAGTATACATTAAAACATACTATACAAACCTCTACACAGACTGCGTGTGATGTACACAGAATCTGTGCGAAAGCTAAACGCAAAATCGAATTATGTGCTTGCTGTAATCTTTTTGCGGTTAGAAAACTTGTAAGCGCTTGGTGTAATCGATATAAACATTATACATGCAAGTAAGCAATTCAGATAACACCTGGAAAATGCTTAAACCTACAGTTTACTCCTGCAAAGAATAGCTTTGGCCAATTTTAGTGTTACAAACATACAGTTCCCCCTGGACCTTACCATGTGGTAGATCAGAACAGTTTTCTGTGAATCTGCAAGTGCCGGGCCATGTTTTCATCTAACTCCTGCTAATTAGTCAAAAAATGGTTTGTAAAATAATCTCGGAATTACGTGACCATAACTCGCATAGCATGTGAAAAGGCTCTCCAGAATAATAACCCTAGTGCCGCTGAATAAAGAAGGTGTGATTATGGAATGGTCTGCTTGCGGGTGTTTGCGGGTGGAAGGCAAAGAAGGGTGAGTTGCAGTGGCTTCCAACATTACCATATTTCTCAGGTAAAAGTATGGGGTGGTAGCACTGCTCTGTAAATGCCCGTCAAGGTTCTTCTGCGAGGTTTGAATTTTGTCAACTCAAACAATCAGCCTGTCACCTCCAGCCAGGATTTGCCCAAGTAAGCACTGTGTACCCAGTGCGAGAACATACCTTCAAAGTTGTACAAACATACTAATGTCTTTGGTTACTGCCAATGATACCACTAAGAACATATAGAAATGCCTGATGTGCATCAAAAATTTCAACGTGCTAGTCCACCTGCTAGTAGCAACGTCAGCCGGTGTTTAATGCAAAAATCTGTTCTCCTCAAAATTGCCAATAACATTTAACGGTAACGCATTCTCGCACAACAGCGAAGTGAGGCCAGTAACCAGAAAATTTACTGATTCTTCGAACTTTCTAAATGTCAGGTTAAAACCTCCGACAAATATCACTGAAAATAGTGCGCCAATACGAAATAAATTTGTTCTACATTTCATGCACATTTAGTGACGGTAATGATGGTTACGTACGTTAAGAAGCAGACAATTTTATGCAAAAGGTGCTAAACGTACATATCACTTATTTATTACGTAGGAACCAAGGCGACATATTTTCGACGTTTTTTTGCCTTGTTGTTCCGGGAGTGCTCACGTATAAATTATTAGTTTTTTAAATTTCAGTTTTTCTGTAGCTAAAACTAACATCTGATATTGCAAAAAGAAGCTGACGCAGATACACTATAAGCAAGACTTTAAACGTAAAGTGGAACGAAGGCAAATTTAGGCGGTTCTTTGCAAATCATCACTGGTTTTGAAAAGGTTGCTACTCCTTAGCGTGAACGGTTGAATTCGACGGAGCCTTCCTATCTCTGCCACACAAGCTACCAGTCGAGCAGGTCAGAGATTCGTGAAGCAAACGTGCGGGTACTCAATGTCGGCAACTGTACTTTTTCAAGGGCTCTCGCAGGTATGTACAGGCGGTTGATATGGCATAAAGATAACAAATGGTGATAGCATGGCCCCTATAACACTTATTCAAAAGATGTGACGCTTAATTTCCAAATTTTTAAATTTACATTCTCACAACGAACAGCGCTAGTATATTCGCTTTAATATCAGTATATTGCTCTTCAGGGCAGACGCATTGCTATTTATTTTTTGCGACTTCACAGTACCTCGCATCATGCCGACGCGACGAAGGGACCACTTGATGCGCACTTGAAAAATATTTCTCACCGTAACAGCAGTACAATTTTGTGGGCTTGCGCGCACAGGATGTCTTTGTGCGGAAAAAGGCCTCCGAAGAACACTGCCGCCATACTTTAGCTTTACATGATCGCGCTTCTTGAAACGTAGTCGCTCCACTACGGGTTACTCCATGTTCCTTGAGACAATATAAACTTCGGCCGAGGAGGCGAACTAGGCTACTACCAAGTAGCGTTTTGCCGACAAAAAGAGGACCTTTCAACGCCGCCTTATCACGCGCATATTTTGCAACAAATGAATCAAAAATATTTCATTATATCTATGAAAACAAAAATCATTATATTTGGGGCAGGTGAAGCCCCCCTCACTATTAGCTTCAGCTTCAGTGTTATTTGTACTGCCAAAGTGAGACTGTCAAAATACTTAAGTTGTTATGAAGTTTTTCATCACTAACATGGAGGAACTACCGAGATACCACAGCCTTTTATAATAGAAATTTTTTTCCGCTTCAATAACAATAATCCTTCTTAATTGCGGCGACCGTTTATGCAAATTTTTCACTCGCGTTTTCTCAATTTTTTACGGTTAGTACAAAAAAGCTAATCGATTTAGCCTCTACCATGTTACGAGTAGTTTTTGGACAGCATGATGTTTATCATATTGCTTGTCGCAGGCGAGACGTTACCCAGCAAAATCAGCAAATTGTGGCCTGTCGCAAACAACAAATCAAAACCAACTGTGACATCCTTCTCAGCTCTAAAGAAACAGGGTTTTACTACCTCCAAAGAAAACAAAATTGAAGTATCCCGTGACTGGTTACAGAATGTAATAGAAGCAAAATACCTATTTTTCGCTGTACAGAGCCATTCCGGACATCATACCGTGCGTGGGTTACTCAAAGAGCCTTGCGTGTGTTTTAAATCCCGATCGCCGATGCCACATAAATGTCTATTCCACCTTTTTGGGTACAGCTACAGCACCAAAATTGTTTAAAGTATTTCACTAGTATTCTTTTTTTAACACCTAGTTAAATTGAACGAAGACGATAAATAAACAAATCACAATGAGACCCTAATCAGGAAGATCGGTCGCCGTAGTCCAAGCGACGACATTTAAGATTGAGGATGGCTCATTGATTAGCCCACACTGGGCCACTGATTGGTCACAGTGACAAAGAAAGCTAGGTAGATTCAAAATAGCCGCGTGACCCACATGTCTTACTCCCATACAAAAACCGAGAGGTATTCCGCAAAACACAATTTTTTAAGAGATAAAAAATCACCCAGCCTGAAGAAAACCTAGCGGCGGCCATCGGTTGTTAGGCGGCTCGTCTGAAAGCATTATCCGTACTGTGCGCGCCGATAGTTGTGCCCCACGCCACCAAAATTCATTTTTTTTGTAGACACGTTGAGCGCCAAGAAATAGCGTGGTCCCCTACCCATTAACGCATCCAACACGCCGAGTCGCCAGGGTAAGACGTATGATGAAAGGAAACTTCTCCCAGTAGCTTTGAGCAGTGCAACTATCGTAGGCAGAACGTCTGGTACCCTCTTTCTAGCTTTGATTTCTTGACTACCCTCCAGCTCCTGTTTGGTTCGGGCATTGTCGTGGCTGTAGTCACGGTTGGTAAATATTACGGTCCCCTTACGCCTGTTTCCCAAACGAACACAAGAAAATCCTCCTTCCAAAGCTGACATCGCTTTCAACTGTTATTCGGTGACCGACGCGTTTGTATGCGTCGTCTCTGGGCCCGCTCGCATGGTGAACACAGTTGCGTGGCCTACAAAAAACAAGTTTCCGCGAATTATCCTCACACCCCTCGCGCCGAGGTCAGCTCGGCCGGCGTGAAAACAAACACCTTACAGGTAAACAAGCAAACCCCAGATATATATAGTAGCCAAGGGGTTTTAATTATTAATTGATTTACTCCAACCTAACGCACCTTATATTCGAGTGATTACCGAGTTAGTAAGAACTAAATGTAACGTACAATGTTTGGATAATTCGAAATCCTGTTCAATTTTCGTTGCAGGCCAACGTCAACGATTGCTCTTGTGAATCTGGCTCACGAGGTTCAAGTACTGAGAAGACGAAGGCATCCAGTCTGAAAGCAATGAACTCAAAGGTAATTGCTAAGCCAGTTTTTGGTCTGGTAATGGCAATGTCGCTTGCATGGTCCTTGCCTATCATAACGTTATGCTCTACATAACAGTGATGTGGGACGCTCTCAATTTGTTTCATCACTGAGCTTTTGTGAAATGCCATTCTTTGGCAGGTCAGCTTTCTCATAAAAAGTAATCGTTGAATGATTATCCTCAATATCAAGACAGGTGCAATTATCAAGTGTTTAAAAGAGATTTGTGACTCGTACGCGCCCGTGGGCGTCTCGTTCGCATTTCGCGTTTTAAAAGGGTTGTGTAGAAGTGGAAGTGCAACCCAATTTTTTTGCAGCAGCGTTTTAGCATGTAGTAAAGACGTTAACCATTCGGGTAATGTCATGAGTGGAGCATCAAGTTGCGCATCGCTTACCTAGCTACCACCGGATGTGGTTATAGTAATTCGCGACCATACGATGTTGGGTTACTCCTCAAGGATGACGTCGTCTTTTTTTACAGTACCACACAAATATTTCGGGTTCTATTTCTGCTCATGTAAACCCCTGAGAGCGTGGCTTTTTTGTGCATGCTAGTTTTAAACACTGCTCTTTTTTGCAGGTCTCCTATGCGTATACTTCCTTATTAAATCGAGTTTTATTATCCAGATTGACGTATTTACTATTGGTGTAACTTCTCGACCTGATATTAATAATAGCTTTATGTTCACTAAGCAAATAACTCCCCGGATACAGATACAATGAATACAGAATTCTCCGTCGTTGCTAGCACGGTGTCATTGGATGCTTGGAAAGACGACGATGATGACGTTTGGTGGCGACGATGATGCTGTTCAGGGTGCATGGAGCATATTTTGTAGAGCGCGCGTTCCTTATGGTTTTCACTTCACCTCGTGACAATGTGTCGCCTACAATCAATCAAACTGCACGTGATATTGTCGTTTTCAGCACCTGAAGAAAAAAAAGAAATGTATGAACGTTCCAACTCAGTGACATTTTTTGTGGCGGTTTTCCCCTTTTTTTAAATAATTGTTTTGTTACGGAAAAATAATAGGCTTCGGTTCGGCCAACTGCCGGGCACTACCCCTAAAGATTTTGTGGCCTCGGTGGGCCTGCAAATGTACATTGTATTTTATTAATAGACATATTATTTTCTAAATTGACATCTTTCAAAGTTGCTTTAGAATTTACCGTATTGAACTGTTCAATACTGTTCAACTGTTAAGCATCTGTATGTCTCTGTTCTTTTTTCTCGATTCTTAAAATTTAGATTAGGCGCGGTTGCGTTTAATCAAGTGATAGCGGCCTATTTTTTATCTATTTTTTATGATTAGTTTTTATGATTTTTCTTTATAGTCTTGCCACTGTTTTTGTTATTTTTCTGACAATCTTTGTGGCTCTGCATGTTGTGTAGTCTTTACAACAAGCCCAGCCACAAAGGCGTATTTTTCTTCGTTTTTTAACTTGTACCCACCTTTCCCTCCCCCTGCGTTTTATATATGTCATTTTTACTCCTTCAGTTTGTCGGTGCCTTGTCCCTTAATTGTTTCTTTCAATATGTTTCTTGTGTTTTATTTTTATGTAACTATCCATGCGGCAGAACCCAGCATTTAAACTTAAGGCCAGCGTCCGCAAAAAAAAAACAAAGCGTTTTGGGCTTGCAAGTGGAAAGTGGAGTTTAGTCGGTATCGCTGTATTTGTAAAAAACTCTACTGGCGTGACAATAACCTCTGTATAGGGTTTTTGGACTCTGCTATGTCTTAGAAACTGGCTAACTTCTGGAGGTACGTATGCGGTGGTTCTAAGGGGTCTAAAGAACCCATTAATCTGCCTAATTTCAATGGTGAACAGGTTAAGATTGTTGCCACTAGCTTTGATCAGTATTTTCATTCTGTCTTTCAACTGCCTGATTATAACTACGAACGCCTACTTTTCAGAAGTGTGCGAATATTCAACAATTTTGAATACTACTTTAATATAAATATTACATTCGTATTTGCTTCGAAAACTACGTATTTAAAACATTTCAAATATTTGAAAGGGTTTGAATAATCTATTATCGAGTAAGTGGACTGTTAAGGGGAGGACACGGCTTCAAACAATTGGCCATAATACCGTTTTTTTGAAAGCCACATATTCGGCGTTGATGTTTTCTATCTGTGCGTGAGCAAAGTTTTTCGCCGAAAACCGTCGCAAAGTGGCATAAAAATACTTTTGAGAACTGCGGTGACAAAATGTCAGCTTAAAAGGGCGAAAAAACGGCAATTTTCGTAGCGTTGTATTTTCGCAAAGGTGTCACCGGGCGCGGCCATTTTGTTACCACTGAATTGGCTACGCTATCCTCTTTTCGGTCCTGGCCGTCTGTTTTATCTTCAGTCAATCACAAACGCACGAACGATAGAAAAAGAAGATGCACGAACGATTTTCTCAATACAGTTTTTTTTGCAACCTACGTCTCTTGTTCCCGTGATTTCTCCATGACCACTAGCTGTATTCTATTCCGTTCTTTCCGTGACACGCCTTGATGAACAGTTCAGGTCGTGACCCTCTGGGTTGTCTAGGTTTACTTTTTAAATTTTTAAAATAAAATAGGCGTTCAATGTCTATATGCCTGTTGTGTATTCATCTCTCAAAACCTGAAAAGTAAAAAAAATGTCTCCTAATAAACAGAAACGTGACACTGTCACGACCTTGTCGATTTATTTAGGAATTCAAAGCACTTCGAACAAGTTTTTGTATCATGTTTTATGGCCCGCTCAAGCTAGATACAAGGTGAACGAAAGAAAATTTTACAAATAGCAAAGTTTTCAAAATATTACTTTGAATTTTTATAGTGTTTTGACAGAAGCAATTTTTATAAAACACCCACTAAGAAATAAAAAAATTGTTTGTGAAAGCCACGTCCTCTCTGAATTATTCGATATTCAATTTTATATTCGAAGCCAGATCTTCGTATTCGATTCCTGTTCAAAAAATTTGATATTTTTTTACCCCTACAATTTTTGCTCAATATAATCATAATACCGTTATGTTCATTGAAAAACTTGTCTTGAAATCATCAAAAAACCTGTAATAAAAAACACATAAGCATAATATATATTCACCAATTGCCCAAAATGTGGGTCGAAGCAGATTAAACAATAAACGTTGCATTTAAGTGAACTTGCTTGGGTTTTTGAGTAATACGTTTTTGAACAATTTTTTTCAGAAGGTTCTGCTGTTTTCTGTTTTATTGTTTTGTTTTGTTTGGCTAATTTTCTTCTGCTTTAAGTTTAAAACAAATATAAAAGCTTGTAAATTTGTTCAATGTTCACAGACGGAAGCTAAATTCTTCTTCATTGCGCCCTTCAAATACCGGTTGCAATATTTGTGTAGTGTACTAGCACGAAAGCACCGAATATGACGTTGTAGGTGTATTCGCTGGAAATACCAGAGTGGTTTGTACAAAACATCTGACATCCCGATAGGGTGAGAAATGCCCGTACAAAGTTGAGGGCTGTAGACTTACATGAGAAACTAACAATTAGCCCAGGTATTATACAGAACGATTACATGCTTGGTTATGTCAAAGGTCCAGCAACTGAAGCCGAAAGAAGCCAGCCAGAAAGGAATATGCAGTATGCGCGGAATATTTTAATACCAAACGATGTTCTCTTTCTTCTTGTTTGTGTTGCCATGCTTTATGCTCTTGCGGTTGCTGTGCATTTCAGAGGGGCCGGAAAATTTGACCACCTGGGAATGTTTCACAAAAGACTCAATTTCGGCACTTTTGAGTTTGCGTTTATCGTTTAACTGAGAAAAACAGTCGTCCGGTGCGGTGACCCAAAATGCGCTCTTGTCAGTACCATAGTGCACTGAACTATTTCTGAGGATAACACTTGCGATTCATATCACGTTTCAGGTGTCCGACCATTTAGGCAAGATGTGAAAGGCGCTATTATTGTGCAGGCCTTTGTTGTTTCTCTCTTGAGCAATCTGGTCACCTGAATGCATGCTCCTATACAACTGCAGCGAAGAAAGGTTACGCTAGATGTTCATATTACCGGCCGCATACTTAAAATGTCTTATTTATTTCGCTCAGCCTTGCACAATGCACGCGCTACCAGACCAAACATGCCATGGCCAAATTCTTGCGCCTACCTTTCTGCACATCGGGATCCGAAAGGCAGACGTTCGGGAAAATGTTTGCCCGAAAGGCAGACGTTCGGGAAATGTTACGATGTGGTTTTTGCGGGAAAGAGGAAATACCGGATTAGAGTTACTGCGCATATTGCCAACGGGATGTCGAACTGTTTGGCTGTGCGCCAATAACCATTATTTATTTATTCAGTTACTTTCGGGTTCGGTGTGAGTGTGGTCAAGAAATATCGGTCTGGGTTTGGGCTCAGTTCTGGAAAAATAGGTACTTGTTCGGTTCCGGTTTTCGGTTTGCTACGGTAACGCTTTGACGCGCTGCGTATCGTATGATTTACGAAACTGCTAGACAAGGTGAGACATATACTCGCGATTTCTCAAATTTACGCCAATTTTTTTCAAGCAACACGAATTGTATTGTAGAAGAGCCGAAAATTGTCGGTTTAAATATTTGTCACTGAGTGCCGTGGCGCCCAAGAATTGTGTTTTTTGACGTGATTAATTTATATTAAATGCCGTGAAAATATTCCCATGTAGCCACTTTATAGAAGCCTTCATATAGAAAAAAGCAAGCTTCGTTTAACTAAGAAGTAATATTGTTGCCGCAGATTTCCTAACAGCGCACATTTTCCCGACAACGTGAGGCTAAAGGTTGTGTTAACACCATTTATTCATAAAAAAACTTCGCTAGAGTATCCCTAACCACCGTACTGGAGCCAACCGAAGTTGTCTGCAGGCGCTTTCAAACTGCAAGTGTTAAACAGTTTACTTCAACTTTTTAAACCACCTGTAACACTTTATTTCAAACCGGCATTATAAAAATGCTGCATGGTTCGTCTTCACTTGACTAAACTAATCTGTCTCAAAATCACGTTATTTTTAACAGATTTCTGAATTCATATTTAGTATTATACGTAGCGGTCATTTGCGTAGTTATTTTTATATTTATTTTTTCATGCACATGAGTATGTTTATATTTCATTTTATTTTATTGTGGGTCATGCTTTCGGAAAAACCTGATCCAGAAAATTGCTGTTATTCTACTTAGTGAAGTGTCCAAATTAATTTTTTCGCTCTGCTTTAAAAACGCAGCAACAAGACAACTCTTCCACCCTCAAAACGAAGTTGGCTTGCCAACTATGTGGCAGTCTACAAGACCGCAAGGCAATCGGGATTCACATCAGCGAGAAGTGTTCAAAAAGAGTGGTTGAGTGCAATTTTTGCAAAGGTGACATCGAATTCTGGGAGAAAAAGGTGAGCTTTTCTCTTCATCTAGATGCAAATTTCAGGTGTTAAGAAAAAATGCCTATAGAAAACAATGCGTGGTGTCAAACGCCCGTTTTTTTGTTCAATGCAGTTGGCTTTATGGTCAAAGGATAAAAAGAAATGTTGTTTTTGGAAGTGAGATATGACTGTTAAAAGGCACGAAAATTTGGGCTTGTTTTTTATTATTTTCAAGCTTTGGCTCCCAGCAGCATAGATTAGGAACGAATAAACATGGATGGCGCTATGTGTCTTCTCCTTCTCCCTCGTAGATATCAGTTGCACCGTTTGAAAATTACTGTTTTGTGCTGCCGACTTTGGCATCCCCCCTTTTCAAAAAGTTCCGTTGCCTTTGCAGTCGAATCTACACTGCAAATAAAATTCCTTTCCAAAAATGGGGCCCTCGTCATACTATTCTCTTCCTCCTTGCGTAGCATTTCTACATAGGAAATATTGGGGATACATTCAAAACAGACATTTATACCCCGCGCTATCTGCAGTAAGCAAACATTGAGTGCGAGAGCTTGATGCGGCTCGCATGTCGCTTGCAGAAACAAACGAAAGGCTGCACGGCAGCTTTAGATATGATGTACATCGAACAGCACTGATGAGATAGACATTCATTTAATTAGCGCTAGTCAGACGGAGCAGTGGAAGCGCTGCCACCTTTGGCCACGACTGTCATCTCTAAAACATCGGGACAGATGGCAGCTCAGCCGAAATTCTTACACCACAATTTTCTGAAGTCCTGAGATGATAGAATATTTTCGCGCTCCCTGTGAGACTTCGCCACAGGGGGTGCTTCTGCTGTGGGCGAATGCGGTTCAGTGAACACCTCACTTGCGTGTTCATTTAAATAAAACAGGTTTTACATTTAGTTGAGGAGAACGTTTTTCTGAATTGAGTTTGAATAAAAACCATTATTTTAAACAATACTATATCAAACTTTTTTTGCTTGAGCTTCTGTAGACTCCAGATGCCATGTCATACTCCCTGCACTTTCTGACATTCTCTTTCTTGTCAGGTATCAAAGTACACTTTCAAAAATCGAAGCAGCCACATTTGAGTTATCGTAGATAATCTGAAAGTGATGTCGCCTTTCTCTACCAAGCAGACCCAACAAGGTGCTTTAGTTTGTTTGCGCCCTGAGGAGATGTATTTCTACTTTTAGTTCTGTGTTATCGTTGCTACCTGTATAACTTTACTGGTGTTGGCACACTTAGTTGGGTTCTGATATTCTTTTTGGCTTTTTTGAAAATGAGCTTCCCCACGGTAAACATAGCCTTACCTAAGTATAAGAAAAATGTAAGCACAAAAGTTCTGTTTTCTGTTATATTTTAATGATGTAGGAAAATATGTACATCATCATGGGAAAACTTCTGCACTTAATGATTTTTATCGGCAATAGTTAAGATCAACACAACAATCTAGACATATTCTCTTACAGACGCATGAAGCAAGCTGCCGTCAGCGACCAGGCACCTGCGGACACTGCCAAAAGCAATTTTCAACCGTTGCTGAGGTAAACATTACCTTGCTGATATTTCGCTAAATAGGTATGTAACGCAATTTGAATGTGAACATTGGCTGGATAAGGGTCTTCTAGACAAAAGATTTTACTAGCTAATGTATATATTCATTGTACTTGTGACCAGAACTATTTTTGCTAGATGTCGTTATGTCCTATGAAATCATGTAAGTGTGAACAAAGCCTCCGTTTATGATCTTCTGCATGACTCAGGACTTGGAAGTGTTTGGTCAGATACTAAAGTTCTTTTTGCGTGTTTGTTACGGTACATTTGATTATGGAGCGGCAAGCCTTTTAAATGGGACTGCATCTCATTCACCCGCCTTGTCCCTGCATTCGTCGTCGTTGTCGTCGGCGTCGTCCGCCCCTCCCCCATTCTTCTCGCGTCGCCGGCGCAGCTCTCCTCCACCGCTCCTCACGCTCACCCCCTCTCCTCTCGGACAGCGAACACTCTCTCGCAAGGGGAATTGAATTGGATTCGATTGATTGGATTGGCTTGGCTTAGCTTGGCTTGGCTTGGATTGAATTTGATTGGATTGGATTGGATTTGGATTGGATTGAATTAAAGTGGATTGTGTTGGATTGTGATGCGTCATAGCCACGGCAGACGCACTGGCGCCGGCGCGTCCACTGACCGTTATGCGCGCTATAAAACGCGGTGCCGGCGTCGCTCCACTCCATCGTTCCAGCGCCGTTTCTCCGCTGTCCAACGCTGCAGCGTGAACCCCCTCTGCGTCGCATCTACACAGGGGTTCCCGTGTGGGGAGGTGGGAGTTTTTTGTTTTTTTTAAAGAAGACAATCAGCGGACGGCTCGGGATGTCGGCGTTTCATGTCGTTTGCGTCTCATGTCGATCGTAGCATCATGTAATTACTGTTCTGTAACACCGCGACGAGCGGTACCGAACGTCTCGCAATTGAAAGCTACGCGTACTAAAGAAACACACCGGGACACTCCTTTCACAATGCCACGCACCAGAACGCTTCTTCTCCCTGTGAAAACGCCTACTGAAAGAACACACCGAGACGCTCGTTTTCACGCGCCTCGCGCTAGAACACTTCGTCCTTCAAAGACACAACACTTACAATAAAGCTGCATACCTCTGAAAAAAACGCCACGGCTCCAAGAATACACTTTTACACTAAAATACTGCATGCTCCGCACTCCCCCGTGTTTACTTTATTGGCAGTAGGCCGAGATAGTTTTTAATCAGCCATTTTACTTTGTCCTTGACGGATAAATTACGATCGCCTTTGACGAGAACCGTGGTGTGCACTGCTCTCTGTAAGAAGCAAGCCATACTGCTTGATGTTCTGTTTTATTTGTTCTTCTGCTCGTAAGCTCTGTCTGCTAAAACTATTGGCTCAACTGTACTGTTTCCTTCATTGCTACCGCAGAGGTCTGGAGTAGGAAGGTTGCAAACCATGCTGATCTTCATTAGGCTCCAAGTACCATTACTCCAGAGGAGGTTTTCGGCGGCAATGTATAGTACCGGAGATTGGAACGACAGCGCCGTTTTCTTAGGAAATGATGGAGTTTAAGCAATTATGTGTGGTAAAATATAATAATAATGCAATAGTAAGTGTAGAAAATGAATTTCTCAGTTATTACCGGGCGGGCTTTCCGCTGAATAAATTGTACAGATATTGCGTCCAAATACCTGAATATAGTACAGTTTTGCAAACACAATTTTGTATAGGAAATAGAGCACTATCTGTATAGTTCCTGAAATATTAACTTCATAATTAAATGTTTGTTTCCGTCACTATTTTACACCTTTTTCGCTTAAGCTGTCCTTATTATCGAATGATAGGTTTTGGAGAACATTGCTAATTGATGCTATGAAGTAAACATTGAACTACCTTGTGGAAAGGCTTAGGGTGGAATGATAACGTTAGTGAATAACATGCACCGTATTTAATGTCGGTTTTCGCTAGCCGTAGCTGAAATTTTGAACACGTCACCCCAATTTGGTATCCGGAACAATGTTAAAAAATGTTCGGAGAAACTTCTCGCGAATATAATCACCTTCATTGTGAAATTTGGGTGTATCAGTCCCAGATCATTTTAATGGGTCAAGCTGTGCCGAAGCAAGTAACCTGCAACTGTTTCTTCAGGTACAGGTAAAGGGGTATACGCATCTGTAGGATAAAGAGGCCAGTTAGTAGCAATTAACCTGTGTGGGAATGCCCAAAAAAGCCGAACGGCAGAGATGTATTAGACAGTGTGTGATTTAACGTTTTGTATCACATGAGAGTAGCAGGAAAGAAGAAAATCAGGAGAAAAGTAGAGTAAGATTATATATTGCAGCGAACCATGCATTGGGTTTGTTTATTTGTGTTTTGCTTTTACCGCCCGGCTGCGCCGGTCTGTGTTATCTCTGTGCCAAGGGAAGCGCGTGTTCCATTCTTTCTTTCTGTGCCGCATGCGTTATCTGTTCTGATAGGAAGAGCATTCCGATCTAACGTGAACAGCCGGGAATAATCTTCTTGGATATACGATGTTCTCGATGCGAATCGACGGTTCGAGAACTACGCGCGCCGAAAGATAAAAAGCCTGCGGAGCAGACGCCGGGCTATTTGATTCTGTGACGCTCGCTGACGCAAGTCACTTTGTTGACCGCTGCTTCGCCGCCTCTGTATTCTTTTGAGTTGTTAGGGGAGCACAAGCTCGCTCCAATAAACTTGTTTCTCCTTCAAGACAACTGCGTCGTCCTTGGCTTCGTGACATCTGGTGAGGGTGCGGGGTACTCGCCCTTTATGCTGTCTACGACATCTGGAAGCCGCCAAGCCAGCCCAACCAGAGAAGCCGCGGACTGCAAGGATTGCTACCCGAGCTCGGTCTCATGCCAGAAGGGCTCAAGAGAAGAGCACGCTTCAACCAACACCATGCTGGAAGAAACAACGTCGCCAATCGTCCTGCAGCAGCCCCGGGAGCCGCCATCTTTCCGGGATGCCCCCGCTGAAGACTCGAAGAATGGTTGCAGAAGCTGGAGCGCGTCCGCATCTTCAACAGGAGGGACGACGATGAAACTTTCCGGCATGTCTTCTTTTCTTAGAAGATGCTGCTCGAACTTGGTTCGAGAACCATGAGAGTTCTTTGACCGACTGGACTCAATTCAAAAGGGAGTTCCTTAGACATTCACTACCGTTGTGGAGAAAAGAGCGAGCTACGCTTTTGCTTGAAACTCGGACATAACACCCCAACGAAGGGGGGGTCGTGATCTTTGTTGAGGAGATGAAGCAACTATTTCGGCGCGCGGACGCCGAAATGACGGAAGAAGAAGAAAGAAGTTACGCTTTTGATGCGCGGGTGTGAAGGAGGAGCTGTTTGCTGGACTTGTCCACAACCCGCCCAAAACCATCGCTGAATTCGTGACCGAAGCCAGCACGATTGAGAAGGCTCTCGAAATGCGTGCTAAGCAGTATGACCGGAACTTTGTTGGCGCGGCCAGTGCGAACTACGTCGACAACATGCGGATTCCGGCTGATAGCCTACGCGAGACCATCCGCGCAGTAGTGCGGAGAGAGGAGCTGCGGAAACTTTTCCCGACGACGCCGCAACCCCAAGTCGCTTGCCTAACTGACGTGATCCGGGAAGAAGTTCAAAACGCTTTGGGAACTTCTGTGGCATCCGAAGTACACTGCGAACCCCAAGCTATGACGTACTCCGCGGCTGTTCATCGACCCCACCCTGCTCCAACACGTCGTCAAGAGGCACGACGTCAAGAGTCCCCCCCCCGCCCTACCGCCGCCCACTGTCGCCTGCCCGACCCCCTGTAGCACGAACCAGACGCCGAGGAAGACTGACGTATGGCGAACACCGGATAATCGTCCTCAGTGCTACCACTGCGGAAGAGGCCGACCACATCTACCGTCGCTGCCCATACAAGAGACCAGGACTACGTGGTTTCTCCGTCGACGCACCACGCCCCCGACCCGGCCACCACCCATCTGAAATTGAAGAATACCTGTCGAACACCAGCCGTGGACCAGCCCTTTTCAACCGTTCGCCGTCGCCCTACCCGTACCAGTCGCCGGACCGCCGTAGCAGTGCTGACTTCGCACGTGGAAGGTCTCCCAGCCCACGCGGGGGAAACTAAAGGCGGCAACTTCTGGAGGTGAAGTTGCAGAACGGCAAAAAAAACGAAAACCCTCCAACGACTCAACGATTCGCCGAACACTGTGACTTACGACATGCCCTCATGCCGACGACCCGACCTAGCCCTGACGTGACTCCTGAAAACGACGATAACCACACGGCGCGACGCGTACTTGACATGACCGAGCCTGCCGCTGAGACGACGACAACGACGGCGCACAGTACCCAACCGTCAACACACACAAGCCGAGATGCGACGCCCCGACGCACCCGGAACTCGAGGAAGGCAGCGTCCGACGTCCAGTTGTCCATCGACGGCTTTGACGTAGTCGCCCTCATCGACACGGGAGCACACTCCTCGGTGATGAGCGGGTCATTCGCGTCTAAGTTGAAGAAAGTTACGACAGATGGGACGGTCCGCATATACGCACAGCAGGAGGCCATCTCGTAACGCCAACTGGAAGTGCACATCCCGCGTCACCATAGATGGCATCACGTACCCTGCTGCGTTCGTAATTTTACATAACTGCTCCCGCGACGTAATAATCAGAATGGACTTTTTGAAGGACAATGGCGCACTGATTGATCTGCAGACAAAGTCGATAACTTTTTCCTGTGATCACTCCACGAAGCCGCCAATGAACCCCGATCACCGTACTGCTGTAAGAATCGCTGACGATCACGTCACCCTGCCACGCCGCGCAAGCTTAATGATCGCCGTCTACTGTGAGGATGCTGCTCCTGACATCGACGCTATCGTAGAGGGTGACCAAAGGTTGCTTCTCAACGCGGTGTCTCCGTCGCAAGAGGCATTGCGCGCTTTAGGCAATGCAAAACCCATGTTTTGGTCACCAATTTCACCGAGGAGAACGAGCATCTAAACAAGGACGCTGCCATTGCGTTCCTCGAAGAAACGTAAGAAGCAAGTCAAGTGGTCAGGGTCGCTAACTTTGAAGGCGCATGGGCAGATGCTTCCAAGCCGCCGCAACCTTTCGACATGAGTCTAGTGCTGCCGCAAGAACATCGGGACAGATTACTGGATTTGCTATGTCGCTACAGGGAGTGTTTTCCGTCAAGTTCAAAATTACGTCAGACACCCCTAGCGACGCACCGTATTACGATTGAAGATGGAGCCCGACCTACCGACAGTCACCGTACCGCGTCCCTTCACACGAGCGGGAAGCCTTTCGGACTCAAGTAGACGACAGGTCAGGGACGACATAATACAGCCATCTAAAAGTCTGTGGGCTGCGCCGGTCATAGTCGTGAAGAAAAAACACAGCACATAGGTTCAGCGTTGAATACCGGCGACTAAACAAAATCACCAAAAAGGACGTCTACCCCCTGCCACGAATCGACGACGCCCTCGACCACCTCTGCCATGCGAAGTACTTCTCATCGATGTATCTGAAGACCGGCTTCTGGCAAATTGAAGTGTACGAGAGAGACCGAGAGAAGACTGCATTTATACCCCGGATGGCCTATACGACGAGTTCAAGGTGATGCCTTTCGGGCTGTGCACGGCGCCAGCATCGTTTCATAGAGCCATGGACACTGTGCTAGCTGCTTGCTGAAGTGGCACACTTGCCTCGTATACCTCGACGACATTGTCGTATTCGCCGGACTTTCGACGAACACCTCGCAAGGCTGGAGTCTGTACTCGAGGCTTTTGTCGTCGGGGTTAACGCTGAAGCCTGAAAAGTGCCGTTTCGCGCTACGAGGTGGAACTCAAGTTCTTGGGCCACGTCATCTGTCAACTGCCGCGGAAGTCTTACCTGACCCACCACAGCAAAACTTCAGCCGTTGCGAACTTCCCAAG
>CM023455.1:146494070-146623234 GCA_013339765.2 Haemaphysalis longicornis
TGGGGGTATCAACGCAACACCTGAACACTACCGCCTTCAACTATTGAATGGTTGAAGCAGCTTTATCGAATTAGAAAATTGTTCTCCAACAGGAGCATACCGTACAATCGAGAGCAAGAATGTACTGTTTTAGGTTCTTTCTTGTGCATCCTGGAGATACGTGTTGCGTACTACCGGTACAAACTACAAGGCAACAAGCTGTTTCAGTAAAAACCGGGGTTACAATTGGAGAAAACTCGGTAACCCCGATCACCTAGTACTTTGCGGGGCTCGCCAAGATGTAAGATGAAAAAAAGAAGGAAACAAGTTGGCGTTTATGAGAAGCTTGCTCCACAGCTGCTTTATGCAGCGGCTTCAGGTGGCGGAATAGAATAAAAATGAATCGGTGTCTCATCGCAGCGCATAAACAAGGTATGAAAAGCTCAACACCAACGTTGTCGAAAGGGTGAACCTTGTAGAGGTTGCCCCGAACCTTTTACATACCCGAGAGATACTTTCCTTGCTCACACGTGTACCCCCTATACGAAAGGCTGTAGTCCTTCGTATTCACTTGCATGGAAGAGTTCAGAATGTTCGAGTTTAAATAAGCGCAAGCCTTATGCTGCCGGTGATGTTTTGCTGGGCAGAAAGGTTCCAGTAATATAGATAGTAAAATACATGCCAAAATTCAATCGCAAGAAAGTTGGTAGATTTTACAGCAGTACAGCCCCCGCGGTGCTACTGCAAAAGCCTAAATTCTTTATAAGAGCAACTTGAGCATGCTAAAAATGGTGTTCGACCAAGTTTTTTATTTTTCTTACCGATTATTTTTCACCTCCGCTTCACTAGTACTTCCCCGTCCTGAAGTGGAATAGCAAACGCTTTTTTCTCCACTTTCTGTGTTTTTATGTAGCATCTGATTACACTCTATGTAAAATCAGGTTTTCTATAGGCTGGTGAAAATGAATTCAATCATACAGTTTTAAAAGGCCGATTTTCCTTATTCTGCGCATTTTTCCCACGTGTAGTTCTTGAAACATCACGTCTACAAATGTGAATGTTGTCATCCCATTCGTTGAACCAGCAATAAGGGCTCAAAACTTCTCGGGTGGTATTACGATGAAAGTAGATGAATTGCGCTAGTTGTTTTTCCCTTCATCTGCAAAATGTGTCCAGGTGAGACACCACCGATATTTTAATCACTAGAAAAGACAGGGTAGACGAGAACAAACGCCAAGCGGCACTAAAACTTGGCAGCATAGCCTGAGAGCATCCTACAGGCTCATGTTTTGATCTCAATAAAAGGAAAAAAAATGAATATTCTGCAGACGCACATATGTCAGACAGTATTAACCTTACCACTGCGTTGTTACCGCAACACAAATTCTTAGTGTTTCAGAAAGTGCCGTGCGGCGAATTAATTCTATGTGCAACATTTTTCTGTATGGAAACACGCACCACTGCAAACACCACTCGTAAAACCGCACAAAAATAAAGGCGAATAAATAACGAATATCACCCAAATCATAGCCATTTAACAACTGAAACTATAAATTTTCTGACTGCTCTTTCTTTGCTTGGGGGAAAATCTAACGTTACCGACGTTTTATGTGACAACAGTCGACTGCCTAAATCGTCGCCCTTCTTATTTACCATGGGAGAACAATCTATGTATTTGAAGTACTAAGTAATTACGGAGAATATTCTTACCCAAATTCACAAAAAAAAACATTGTTAATTGTATACGATATGTTTCTTGCTCACTTTTTTATTGGCCACACCACTATAAAATTGTGCATATTCCTAAACCGGACTGTGCCAATCGCCCCATGAAACGTGCTTTATTAACATCAAAAAAATGTGTTGAAGGGACGAAACCCGTTATGGGGCCATTGCTTTATTTTTATTTAGAGCACAATACAAGATTTTCGATGCTCGTCCCCTACAGTATATATTCACATTCCTCTAAAATGCTACTATAGTTTTTACTAGGGTGCTGGCTGTAACAGCGATATAAAATTTTTAGCGAGCGTGGTAAGCAAAGCATACAATTGTGTTATGTTTGTCTGCGCTTAGTAGAGGTAAAAAAGGCACCTAAACACCAAGTCGTGCAATGCAAAGGTTTCACAGAAATAACGACAGAAGACTGCACGACAATGCTGTGCTCCTCAGAAAGTATTTTCCAGTGGCAGACAGGACCAAGTCAAACAGCTGCTCGTGCAAAAGGACCACATAAATTAAAGAACATTTCCCTTAAAGTGTGAGAAGGACAATAAATTTTTATTGCGAGCATAACATACTCAGTTCACATTCAATTTCAGTAGGATGTTGCATTTCCCCACACGTGGCACCTGTAGTAATCTTGGCGACGGTATTCACGATCCCGCGGACCCGCAAACATAACGTGGAACCAACCGTGGCTGCGTGTTTTAAGGTGAAGGGTACAAACCTCACACTGGGGCCGTCAGATTACAGGTCAAGCTTCGGCGGATCGGCTGCATGTGTATTGACGAGGCAGGGTGCTCCGGGACCTCTCTCGGTATCAGGGTAACCCGAGCGAAGGAAGTACTTCCGTCCTCAGCTTCTATACTATGCTATATGGTATTTTATAACCTCCCTCCCCCCCAACCAAAACGTGATCAACCCCAGAAAAGGTTCCGCACCGAAGTTTCGTATCCTCCTTTGCAATCAATCTCGCTTCCAAAGCCCGACATATTCTCGCGCTTTCTGATCAGCGAATATCTTGATAAGACAAAGCGATTCACTTCGCAGTCCATGTTTTTATTCTCCAAGTATCTTGAAAGCCTTGTCGGCAAGTCTTACAAGGCTAAGAAACTGAAAACGGGAGAACTCCTGATTGAGGTAGACAACAAACAGCTGTCCGCTAACTTCCTCTTATAAACGCGCGTGGTCGATGTTGACATCAACATCTCGCCCCATCGCAGCCTAAATAGCTGCCAGGGCGTGATCTCTGATCGTGATATTATAAGTGAAACCGAAGCCGATCTGCTCGAGGGCCTCCTTGATCTGGGCGTGACGGCAGTGGGGCGAATAACCATACGCGAAACGACCAGATAATACCAAAAACATCATCTTGACGTTTGACCGCTCAACACTTCCCGAGTCGGTCAACGCAGGCTTCATGAGAAGTCTGTAACGACCCTACATACCGCACCCACGCCGCTGCTTTTAGTGTCAGCAGTTTGGGCACGGCACAACCTCTTGTCGGGGTAAATTGAAGTGCACAAAACGTGCAACACAAGACTATCCAACTGAGAGTTGCTAATCCGCGAACTTCCCCAGTGCAAGCTTCCACGGACCGCATGCTGCCTGTTTCAGGGGCTGTGAAAAGCAAGCAGGTGAAACAGATCATTGCCTTGATAGTCAACGAGAACCTCACTATCCCAGATGCGCGAAAGTGGTTTGACTCCTTCCCCCTGGGGAGGTATCCCGACGCAGCTCGCTGGGGGGCGTAGCGGCGTCTGGTTTCGGCGGGGACACAGACGTGATAGTCGGACTTGTTCCCGCCCACGTCCTGCCCCTCCCCCCCGGTTGCCTAAGGCAGCCCAACCTATCACCAGAGCGCTCGCTGTGCCAGCAGCGGCTGTGGTGGCACAAGTCACCTTTGGGACTGATCACCCTCCAGCCCCTGCTTCATCACCCTCCCTGACTCCGCTCGAGGCTGCAGAGGTGGTGGACACCGGGGGTGCCGCGTCGGCTCCCACCCCTGCCGCAGCGTCCATGCCACCTGTGGTGTTCCCGACACCTTCGGTGGTAGCGGTTCAAAAAATAAAGGGCTCCCGAACGGGAGCCAAGTCCAAGGGGCCTGGTCCATCGGGAACCCCTAAGACATTCGTAGATGAGATGGATGTGGGACCGTTCCTGTTTGCGTAGCAGCGAAAGGAACGGGTCCGTGCATCCCAACTTTTTGAAAGGCTAAAAAAACCCCACCCGACAGTCCAAGCCCCGAAAGACTCTCCAGAAGCTTTGAACACTTCATGATGGGACGAGAAAACATATTCCATTAAAACTGAAAAAGCCTTCTTAAAACTCTTGATGGTGTATACGAAATACTTCATGCTAATCAGCCAAGCCTAATGTTTCTTCAGGCAACACATTTCAATTAAAACACAAATTTCTGGAGAACTTCCCTGGTATACTCAAAGGACACGTAGGGCTTCACATACTCTTATGGCGGTGTGGCCATAATCACCTGGAAATCTCAGCACGCCCCCCTGTCACTTTTAACACTGTCCTTGAGGCTGTAGCAATCCGCAGAATAGATTTAATTGGTTGATAATGGTATTGTCTATATACATTCCTCCCGATTTTGCAATTTCGAGCTCCTAGTTCAAGGCGCTGGTTAACCTGCTGCAGAACCATACATCCTCAAGGCGACCTTAAATAACACAATTATCTTTGGGGACCTTCTCGCACGGATGGCCGAGGTCGCATAATGAGGAATGTTTTAATATCTTCGCCAGCATACCTCTTCAGCAAAAAACAGCCTACCTACCATACCATAGGAAACAACACACACTCATTTCTTGACTTAGCTATTTTCTCTGCAATTCTCTTTCCTCTTCTCGAGTGTTGTGTGGGCACTGACTCATAGGGCAGTAATCACTTCCCCACCTCACTAACATATATAGGTAAAGGCCCATGCAGTGCATCTTCCCAAAACAGGTTCAATGAAGCAAGAGCTAACTGCAATAGATTTACAGAAACAGCTAAACTACACCGCACTTCGATTGGACACCTACACCTTGAAGAAGCTACCCAACTCACAGCGCACATCCTAGACGCCACCGAAAAGTTCAATCGCCACGCCTCTTGTGCACAGTGCCACCACCTTAGGCCGTGGTGGAATGAAGACTGTAGGCTGGCGCGAGAGGCTCAGATAAAGGCGTGATGTATCCATCGTCGGTACCCCACATCGGGAAACCTTCTTTTGTTCAAAAAGGAAAAGGCGTTAGGAAAACGTGTGTGCCATGACACAAAACAAGATTTTTGGCGTCCATTAATAACATCACTAACACACTCTACACAGACACACGAAAAGTGTGGACTTGAATACGCAAACTCAAAGGACAACAAACACACAGCCTGCCTCTGGTCAGCACAACAGGGGACACACTCGAAGACAAGACTGACACACTCGCACACTTCAAACACGTGTCGAGTTCATCACACTACACAATCACTTTCCTAAAACGCGAACAATCGGCCGAAAACAGCCTATACTAGGTAACAATAGCTCACCATCTTATAACTGAGAGTTTTCCCTGCATCGGCTGAGCGCTCCTCTGACCACGTTGAATCGCTCAGCTGCAGGCCCAGAAAACCTCACATATACAATGACACAACCATCTACACGCAGACACACTTGGAAACACTCCTACATCTATATATAAAACATGGCACTGTGCAGGGGCCGTCGTCCCCGTCAAGTTACCATCTCCATAGCCCTAACGTGCTGCTCGTGCAAGCGTCTCGAGAAGATGAAAAATCGCAGGCTCGTGTACTTCCGTGAGTACAACGACCTTCTCGAGAGCTGCCATGCAGGCTTCAGGGTGGGGCGATCGACGAACGATCAACTGGTCGCACTTGACTCTTACATCAAGGATGCCGTCGTGCATAAGTAGTATGGTTTAAACTGTGTTTTTTGACCTCTACAAGGCCTACAACACCGCTTGGCGTTACGGGACCCTTAGTGACTTCCAGTCATTCGTTGTTTTGGATAACACGTTAAACACCCTTGTTTTTTTCTTGTCAGAGGAAACATTTCGAGTGAAAGTTGGTTGTGTGCTGTCAAAGGTTCATGTGCAAGAAAATGGCGTGACGCAATTTTGGAGTATTGAGGCTGCACGCTCTTCATACCTAAGTTGATCTGTCTTGGGAAGGCATTTTCCTACAATCTCTTATTCCATGTACGTAACGACATGCAGATATCCTTTAGATTATGGGATATATCAATCTGCGGACGTCAAATTCAGCTCGGCATCAAGAAACGTGCGGCTGAGCCGACAAGAACGGTTTTAATCTTAATCCTCCAAACACCTCTTGTGTTGTGTCCTTCAGGAGGTGTGGAGTGCACCCGGACCCCGGCAGTTTACTCGACGGAAAGCTTACACTTATTCAGGAATATTAAACAGATTAAACGCATATGCTTCAAAACAATGACCATTCTTAAGGTCTTTTTCACACCCGTCTATTGGGCCGACAAACAACTCCTGCTGCGCCTTTACGCAGCCTTGGTTGGGGTGTCGACTTCACCCCGTCAGTGTCGTGTATGGGTCTGCTACAAAAACAACACTCAAATATGCTCGACCCCAGAACTGCATCTTGGCCTTCACCTCTTATGCGGCGCTTTGCCCACGAGCCCTGGCGAGAGTTTGTATGTGCAGTGTTACAAATCGTGCCTAGGGCATCAGCGGGAGTATGTTGAGTCGCTGTAGCATCTTAGATTATGTTTCTCACCTCCAATCCTTTAATCTTATCATTAACGATACATCAAACTTGCAACTCCTTTAAAAGAGGCCATCTATGTCTTTACTATTCGCTATCCGAGTGAAGGGGGAGGGTTCTGCACTCAAAGTCCCCCTTTCAGACATGCACAAGACACTCATCCATAATTCCATTCCACCATGGCATCTTTGCCCTATATCATGCTACCTGTTGGTAGCAAAATTGGGTACCCACGAGTGCAATTCTGCAGTACTTCCTGGTCCTGCAGGACAACTGCAGGTGCTGAGAATTCTTCATCGACGCGTTGAAAACTGCTATACTGTCTATTGTGCAGCGCACGGACAAATTTTAGGGTTTCTAAGGAATAAGTTTTATAGCAGTATATACAGGGAAGACGCGTATGCATATTACTCATTTCAAATCAACACCAAATATAAAATTCCCAAGTCCATCGTGTACACAGATTCTCTAAGCTTGTGCAGGCACTGTCATCATGAATGTCATCTAAAAACTCTTATCAATATTACACCGACGTAAAGATACACATCAGACGATTACTTCGTAACACATGGCACTACACTGGATTTAACAAACAAACACTACCTCGTAATAAAACCACAATTTAGACGTTACACCAACTGCTTACACGCAGATACATTGAAGTTCGCCCTGGCTAGGCTGCGGATAGGTCTCGCACATGTGACGCACTCCCCACCTGCTCACTGGATCTTGGCGACCCAGGTGTGGCAGGTGTCGAAGGGACCTATCCGTAGTCAAAATACTAATCACATTCAAGGCACTTGACACAATAAGACACAAAGATTTCATGAAATATACAGTAGACCCATCCACTGCACCCATCATGCTTTTAGCCTAGAACCAAGGTGTTCTAGTTAACGTATTTTGAAGTTTGTAGCGAGCGAATATTTCTGCAGCACTTGCCCTATCAGATAGAATCACTCTGGCCTATACACCATGCATCTCTATTGTCTTTTGTTTTGCGTGACTTTTACTTCTAATCTCATGTCTTAGTATTTACAGTCCATCAACCATTAAGTACCTTCTTCTTTTGCGCTCTTTCCCCTTGTTGGCCTTGCGCCATTAAACACGAACTTTCATCATAGGATGTTGAATTTTAACTGGTACCTCTCGTGAATGAACAAGAAGGCGTTGTTAAACCCAATACTCGAAATTTATTAAAACCAAAGCGTGAGATTTTCGGGAAAATATAGGTTCTTGTATCTCACTTCAGACAGAAAATATTAGCCTAGAAATTACCCAGCCTGGTACAATGCACACAATTGAAACAAAAAGAACTTCACAAGCTACATGAGATTTAACCTAATTATCAGTTGCGACCCGTTATCCACTTGTTGCAGATGACATACTCATCAATCTGTGGAGCATTTTATACCATAAATCAAAGGCAAGACAGTCTCTTTCCCTACGAGAGTCAAATATTTGCTCAGCAAGAAACATTTCGCGAACGCGATGTCTGTCGAGGCTTGTGATCCTAACTTTCCACGTCATGGCTGAAGCACATGCGAAATGATCGAAAGAGCCCAAATATTTTTGCTTGCTTTGTGGCATTTTGGGAATACAGTAAGACATAAAAAAGGACGCCATGAATCTCCATGAGATGCCTAACCTGTATTGAAATTCATATACACCTTTGCTTCCAGAATCATATATATGCCAGATGTTCATAAAAAACACAACTGTTGATGTTGGTCCATCAAAAGATTGCAAGGAATTCTTTGAGACAACTTGCGATCAAACAAAAGAACTACACCTATTATACTAACACGTGCAGAGAGGTGAAACGAACTCTCAACGCTAAAGGTTAAACATGCAATGCAGCTACTTAAGATGTTTTAAATAACTATGTGGATGATCAGTAATCCTTCAATAAACCAGAAATTTTTTTTGCTTTTGCTGTGTGCATTTCGACTGTATTTTAAATACGTCGGGCCTTCTGTTGATTTTTAGTAAGCGTATAAGTGAAGCAAAAAACCGTAACCTATGTTTTTTGGGCTCAATTGTTTTGCACTCGTGAAATTGTCAATACATTAAGTTTTCTGGAAAGACATGCGGGCACTTCTCGATAGTAAATCTTCAGCATCAACCTGTCTTTACACTGCGTGCTTGGATCATTCCCCTGATTGAAATATCTGATATGGGTTTTTGACTGTTAGAATAGTTTTACATAATCATTATTTTCGAGGTCTTGCTTCCGCGAATTTGTCAAAACCCATTATGAAGGAGCATTTTTTTGGCATTCACACAATTGATTTTGTCTTGACTAATTTATTTTCGCACACTGGCTTCCCCATTAGAACTTTGTGTACTTCTCAGGAAACAATTTGCAATATTTATTTTAAAAAGTTTTTTTAGAATTTTAGAAGCATCAACAATCGTTTACAAGTTTTTCTTTACAACCTGACATGAGGTTACGCCGATAAAGTATACGTGAACAATTGTTCTTGAATTCCACCTAGTCACGATGGTTTCTGTTCATGTAGGATGCACACAATAATTTTCAACAGTTTGCAACATAGGTGATGGGTATTATTTTCTTTCTCAAGTTTTTTGAAAACTCCGCAGTAACCTATAAACTTATAAACCTATAAACCTATAAACTTATAAACCTAAACCTATAAACCTATTAACCGATTGCTAAAAAATAAAAAAAAAGGTTTAGGTAACTCAATTTTGTTTACACCAGGAAACGCTGCTAGAATAAATACACCTATATGGTGTAGCTCCCAGAGATAATCATTAAGATAATACCTTCAAGAATGAGCTAGCATCTTAGGTGTAGAGGTTATGTTGCCTTTTATTGTAATATATTGCTTTAAATACCAATTATATTGTGGAGGAAGAGAAGAGGAACAAACTGAGGATTATGCCATTCAATTCTGGAGAGAGCAGTTGTTTTACTAATAGTTCCAACAGCTCACCTCTTGAATCATTTTAGAACTCTGTATTCAATCGAAAAACACCTTAAACACACAGATAATACCTGTTAGGGTTTTTGCGGCACATTTTAAATTTACGAACAGTGTCTTGTGTTAGCACAATTATGTCTTACCACTTGGAGTAAAAAAAGTAATGTGAAATATTTGCCACGTTACTTTGGTGGAGGAAAGTTTACCCTTTGTACCGTTTGCACCGTGCGGAAATTGGTTATGTGAAGAAACACCTGAGATAACCATATGAGAGCTTTACACGTGTATGTCTGCGTGTGTTCGCATTTACAAAAAGTTTTGCAAACATTGTGTGAGCAACAACGGTAAAGTACTTACCGGAGAATATAGTCGATATGAAGTACATATTCACTGGTGCAGAATAATTTCTGTCCACGTGCAATAACTCCCCAGAGAGTTGTACACTCAAATTTTAAAGCATGCGCAGTTGCAGTGGATAACCCTTGCAATAGGTGAATGTGACAATTCTAAGCTTTAGTGCCTGCATCCGGTCCAGCGCGGCTTTTTTTCTCTGTTTACTTGAGAGCTTCTTTTTAATATTTGTTTGAATATAACGGCTAAAGCTTACTTCTTTCAGACAGATATAGTCATTCGTCTAGCAAATGCTGCCTAAAGAAGCGGCAGAGCGCGTCTTGTAAAATATTTATAGATGAACCTTTTCCCCACATAATGACTCCCTAACATTGTAATCCGCTAGTAATGCTGTTTCAGTGGCTTTTCAGTGCTTGTTACTTTGACAGATGCATTACGACTACAAACTTTATCGGGAAAACATGAAGTAGTGCGGAAGTCCTAAGTTGCCCAGAATTTCCGTTTACGAGGTAGATGTGCTGACTACACACCATTTGCCAGACTGTCTTTGCAACAAGGAAGTGAACTAAAATTTAACAAGAAAACGACAGAAATCTTACCCGCCGTAGTTTGGTCTTCTTGAAGTAAAACGCACTTTAAAATACTTCGCGACAGACACCATAAAGCACGAAGCCACTTAACCCGTAGCACTTGATCCGCCTTTAAAGCAGAACGTATTTTTTGGGTAATATTCGGAAAACATTGAACGAGAGCACGAGTGACATCCGAGTGTCCAAATCTAAACTCGTGTGGCCAAAACCGCGTTCACAGGAATTTTTTACACCTTCTTTGCTATATAGCATGTTTTAAAGATTCAAGTTATGTCTGAAGTATCGGATAATATTACTCTTTCAGTGTCTGAGGATGTTGTTAAGCGTTGTTCAAATGGCCGCCTGCAGCCTGCTTATTTCCGGCAAAAGCGATACAAATGCGCAATACTGATTTGTGACCATCTCAATGCGGCAACAACTTTTTGACAATGACCGCTTGAGCTCCCCCAAGAAAGACGAAAAAGTACAAGCACTTCATTGGCAATTCTTGTATGAATGCGTCTAAAACATGCGTTTTTTCTTAAAGAATTACGAGTATTACTCGGTAGTAGAACTATATAACGTAAAACAAGTCGAACTACTAGATAGTAGATAACGGTGCAAATTTGCCCACGCACTTCGGTTGTGAGCCATGGTTAAATATGATAAAAATACTAAACAAAACAAGAACAGGGAGGCAAGGGAATTAGCAGGAGAGTATTATCTCAGGGAGAGAGCGAATTACTGTTTAAGTGATACCTCAGTTTTTCGGTACAATAGCGAAATGGGCTTTGCGAAATAGGTGGTGTAAACTTATCTATACTCATTATCATCTGTGTATATGTGCGATACTTATTTTCCGCACTCTCTTTTCCCAGAGAATTTCCGCTCACGCATTGCTGACTAAAACTGTTGGAGGTTAGCGCCTGTCTCGATACTCTGTTTTTTCGTCCATGTTTTTTGTTTCAGTTCACATCATGACAATCATTCCGAAGTCGTGTGGGAACAAACTGTGTGGTAACAGTTTCTGTACGACATTTATTTTTACTCCAATAATGTAAAGCATCAAAACTGGACAGTGGCCACTGATGTCCCACGCAATTATTCCAGCATGCGAGACCGTGTGTGCTGAATAGTAATGAAAAAACAGAGACCCGATGACGTTGAAGTAGTAACGGTGCGCGCGGAAGTGATTAGAGTTATAAATATTGATGATTCTTTGCTGGTTGTAATATCGTGTCCAGTGGGGCTGTTGTCGGGGACGTTTATGTTCAATTCGCATTTACGCTTTCTGCAACAGCTCGATAGTTTTGCCGGCCAACACTCCGGCGATGCTAAGTCGCCGGAGTGTCAGGTAGCTATTTTCAATCTAATTGTTCCGAATTATTCAAATTCTGCTTTAGTAATCTCAAAAAACACCGCACTTCGTTCGCCTTGTCTCAAGCCACAATAAAACTCACCTAGTTTGTGTTCTACGTTAGGTGAGCCTAATGCTGTGGGTAAATAAAGGACGCACTCGAGGTGGAAATAGGCACAAAAAACACAAGGTTGGCCGTAGAACAGGTATTATAGCGAGGACTCCTCCTATTTATGATGTTACATTTCACACTAAGCCCTCACATGAACCAAGTGGACAATCCAACTCAGGTTTTTAATACTTGCGTCCCTTTTGAAGATCCCGCTTCCGGTCCTTAGTTGGTGTAAGTGGATGATAATTTAAGTCTTTAGAAGGACTTTACCCCGCAAGACTGGTTGGTAAAATTCGTTGCGCTTGTACAGAAAGTTCAGCCACACAACTGACGTTGCACAAAATCGGGGCAGCATGTTGATGTCCTTGTTGAGTTCACAAAGGTAAAAAACGCGCTGCACTAGAGCCGTGGTTCCAGGAAAACAAAACAAGGCGTGGTAGAGAATAGTAAAGAAGAAATACGCATAGTTACCAGTCCAGGCGGTAGTCCAGCTTTACCGGCATAGCTCAGGAGCGTTGTTGATGCAGAAATTGCCTCACCAATCATTGTGTAATCTTAGTACTCGTGTCACCATTTTATGGCTAGGAAAATGCCTGTGTTGAAGCGATAATAAAGAAGGAGGCCTTAGGCGTCTGATGCAAGATGGTCTCGCTATCCATGCCCGACGCCAGCGGCGCAAGTTTCAGCCATCAGGGTGGCACCGGCATTCTGTATCGCTGTCAGCGACGGAGATGGAACTTTGAACAATCCCGCAAGTAGCCTTTATGCTGCCGCATTCCTTTCACATGGTTATCTTTGCGTGTAATGCCTGGCAAACTGAGAACTCGAAAGACGCATTAGATTACTAAGACGACCAAGAAAAGAAAGTTACATAGGCTCTGGAGCTCAATGACCGACTGCTCATAAACAGCCACTTACAACAAAAGTGTCTAACAAAACGGAGACAAAAGAGTGGCCCCTGAAATGCTCAGAGAGTTTCGCAAAAATTGAACTTCCTGAAAAAACGTTTTCTTCCTGGCTCTTTTGATGACTGGTTTTCAGGGCAGGAAAACAAAATCTAGAGACCACATACAGACATCTGGCCGCCAGAGAAACGCTACCTTTTGTTCACTGCTTGTAAATGAGGCTCCGTTTTTTAAATTGGTGTATACCATTTCGGTTGTGTTTTAAGAGGTATGGCATAAGGCGAAAGAAGCAACTGGTTGTAATCAATAGCGATTGTAAGACGTCCCTCAGCTTTCCTGCAATCCTTAAACTTACTAAACTAACAAGTTTTATCGGAATATGACTATCACTAAGCCCACATGCCGAATTGTTTCGGTGCCTGCGCTTGTACGCGCGGTCCTGAAGCCTCGACTGAACGCATCATGATGGATAGGTTCCGCTATCTCACCCTTCGAAAGGCGCTCCTCTTCGTTTTCTTTCAGTCGACGGACGGCCGGGCTGCGTATTTCCAAACCATATCCCGTAGGGGCCCAGGCCGACCACACCCCCTAAGCAGCGGCGCAGCCCATGAGGTTCAAAAAATTGCATTTTTTTAACTTCCTTGGACCCAGCACCGTCCCATCACTTCCTCTATGTAAGCGACTTCATGCGAGGTTGATTTTTTTTTTCCCGCTCCCCTCGTTTCGGCTGGTTGGCGGGCGGCCGATGTTTTCGCTCCGTTGGCGGGGCTGGCCTGAGGCGCTGGGGAAGCTGACGCACATGTGGTAAAGTTAACCTTTTGTACCTGAGCCACTGATCTCTCCGCGCTCTTCTTGCGCGCCTGCAAGTTGACGCTGACCTGCGATGGTGTTCCTAGATAAGCGTTCGGCTCGGTGCTCGAAGTGCGCGCGCGCAGATGGACGTTTTCACGCGCATGTGGCAGTTATACACGTTCCGGAAAGCAAACACCCTAATTGAAAGCTCATCCCACAGCACACAGAAGGGTATACAATTGAGTTGGGTGCTCTTTCACTATATACACACCTCAAAAACAATTCGGTGCTGCAGGTAAAAATTACAAGAAAGGCAGCCAATTACCCATGACCACATTTACAACTGTCCTACCCTTGCGAAATATTACAGCTGCATGAGCTGCTACATTTTAGCACTTTCATAAGCACTAATACATTGAATTTCGTTAACATTAACTTCATTGCATTAGGCAGAAACAGTGCCACCAAGTAGAACATTGACATTTGGTTAACAGCAATGGAAGGTGTGAATCGTTCTTGCCGGGGTGATATGTTGATAAGAAAGACACCAGCTCAAAGGTACCCGTTTTAGACTCGGTCATGAATTCTTCATAATTTGCACTGCTGGTCATAACAATTTAGAAAAACAATACCGAAAATATATACCAACCAAGGGCTAAGTAATACTTGGAATGTAAAGCTACTGAAGTACTCGAGGAGTTTGATATATGTCTTCTGTGCAGGGCTATTGACCACAGTCTCTTCACTGAAGCCATCAGGGCGCAGTTTAATATCAGTAATCATGCGTGCTACCACTCACACTGTTTCCAATGTCGATTAATTATTTTTAATGATTTGTGCTGCATGCACACAGATTTTGCTGCATAAGATATGTTATTTATAAATAAACCACTCCAGCAGGATCCGAATGGCGCTGTTGCCCCCCCTGTAATCGGGAAGGCAAACAAATCGTTACCACTTAATTTGGCTCTGTCCATTATTCGACCGTAATCGCCACCAGCATTTAACTCTAGGTCCCGCCCCTGCGACTGAACAGAAACATGTTAGTCGGGTCCGTGGCGATCCCACAGCAATAGAAGCAATTACCGAGTACGCCCTTGAAAACGGATTCTGCAAATTGGTGCAGCAGCCTGGCCGACTTCCCCGTTCGGTCAACAATGTGAGCTGTCTGTAGCGTGCGCTGTTTTTAGTGTGAAACGCATTGTCTACAGTGTTAACTGTACATTTAAGTGTGAACTGTGCGTTTTGCTGCCACTGACTGACTTTAATGTGTTCATTTTGCGATTAGGACCCCAAGACTGCAACTGTGTTCATTGTGCGAGCTGTGACCTTCACCTTTTCTCCTCATCCTTGCTCCCCCAGGGCCCCATGGCCTCTTATTTAATAAAGTGTTACACTCACTCAGTTACGTATATTCTTTTCGCTAGGACTAATGAGTAGTTGCCCGTGAGCTTGAAGTCACGGTAGTCGCAGCAGAGATAAAGCTAAGTAAAAAAAAGTTATCGCCTTGGCGCACTATTTTTGCGATAGTGATCTGGAAGTGCAAATAGCGGAAAAAATTGTCACTTTTCGAGATCCACTGATGAGTATAAATGAGCAGTTTGTGTCCGTTTCCTGTGACGCATTTTTAGCTAGCACATATATAGATTTATATATTGTCTGGCCTTTTAATTCGCCAGCATTTTGTCACAGATCGCGCCTCAACTGTAAGCCACACACACGCAAAAAAGTATACAAATGTATAAACAAGAAACACCAGGAATAAAAATATAAATAGTACAACACTAGTTGCAAAACGCCGCCTCGCGTACTACAACGCTTCGTATCGAAAAACATACCTTTCGCCTCGTTTCTGGACCTTCTCGACAATCCAGGTTGTCTTGGTGCACCCGCTCTACGTGTCCATGAAGGCGTTGACTGCTACTTCGTCAGACAGGTTCGCGCGGAACACAGACTCATGATTTGTTGACGCGAGTTCATCTCTGACGACCTCGAGCGGCTGCTCGTGCTTATCCATGAAGCAGAAGTTATAAGCTTCGGGACCATCGCGTGAATGTGCGGGGGACGCGCGTGGCGCACACAATTATGATACCGGACCTTGGGATGGGCAGTTCTGCGCGAGTGCGACGCACAGACGAGTATGGCGAATAACACGCTCGCTGGTGTTCGCAGCAGACGAGCGACCGACGTACGCGTGTGCTTTTGACTGAATGAGAGCAAACGTTCTGCGCTTCGGTAGGGAGTCCAAAGGAGCACTCAAGACCAAAAAAAAACATTTTTGCCTTTACTTTATTGGTAGTGCTTGCTTTCCGGAACGTAAACAATAACTACAAATGTACGTGCAACAGCATCCATCGGCGCCCGCACTTGGAGCAACGCGATTAGCGCTAGCTTAACTAGGAGCAGCATGGGAGACGAGCGACTGACGGCGCACAAGAGAGCGTGGACAGCGAGCTTCATCTTCCCAGCCAGTACGCCAGGCTTGTGCTAGGAGCGAAAGCATCGGCCGCCGTGAAGCAGCGCGATCACAAAAGATCAAAACAAATTTTTGTCTTTATTTTTATGAGAGTGTTTACTTTCCAGGACTTGTATAATTGCCACGTGTGCATGAAAGCGTCCATCCGCGCGCGCGCACTTCGAGCACCTAGCCGAGAGCTTATGTAGGAACACGATCGGAGGTCAGCGTGAACTTGAAGGCGCGCAAGAAGAGCGCGGAGAGATCAGGGGCTCAGGTAAAAAAGGTTAACGTCTACCATATTTGCGTAAGCTTCCCCAGCGCCGCAGGCCAGCCCCGCCCACGGAGCAAAACCATCGGCCACCCGCAAAGCAGCCGAAACGAGGGGAGGAGGAAACACAAGAAATCCACCTCGCATGAAGTCGCACACATATAGGTAGAGACGTCACGGTGCTGCGTCCAACGAGGTTAAAAAATTGCAATTTTTTCACCTCATTAGCTGCGCCGCTGCTTAGGGGGTGTGGCCGGCCGGGCCCCTACGGGATATGGTTTGGGAATACGCGGCCGGGCTACATCGGCGTCGACCGCCGCTCCAGCCCGGCCTTGCCCGACGCTGCGGCGTTCAAGACTCCGCCCCCTTGAATTTCAGGTAACGGCTGGCATAATCTCTGGTTTCACTCATTGTAGAGCCAAGTGTCTGAATTGAAGTGATATCGAATGGGCAATTGTGGGGTGGGTTACATCTTCGCTTTCCAATTATATTCAAAGCATAGATCGGAGACAATTTTTTTCCTCCCGCAAGCCAGGAGAACCAGTCGAGCTCTGTTGGGTGCGCTTTTGGTGTGGCTGTTTCGCGGCCACAACGTTGAGAGCAAATTTGCTCCACTCGCCTACCCGCGTCCAGCCGCTGGTGGGCTAGCTAGAACGTCGCTTCAGCCTGATGGTAATTGTCGCGCTCTTCTGCCTTACCGTTTCAAATTCATCAGTTTTTGGTTGTCGTTTGCGCCGTGAATACGCATAAATATGCTGTCATATTTGGTATCGACAGTCTTTTCAATGAAATCGCCAAAGTCGAGGAAATACACTGGTATGATTTGAAAATAGAAATAACCTGAGGTTGATGAACACCTTGTTTTGCAGACGAAAGAATAGAAAATGGACACGGAAATGTCCCGGCGGTACAAAATACAAAATTTACTGCATTTGACAGCCCAGGTCTTGTGCAAGACTCAGATGTTTTAAGTAAGAATGGGACCCGCGATCATAGGATGCTTCGGTGCAAGCTAAGGATGAATCTCAAAAGAAAATGGACGAAATCTATAAAAAATAAGAAACCCCACATATATTCAGTCATGCCCAAATGGCAGAACTTTGAAAGAAACTGTTTAAAACGAATTCGCGCTTCCAGACAAGCAGAACGGCGCCAGTGTAGGCAGGCTAAATGACAACCTAACATCGGCCACCAGTAAATCAGCAACAGATGTTGGGGAAGCAACATGTAGGGAGGAAAGTGAAAACACTAAGGAAACAAGGGAACTAATTGTTAAACGCATCTACATGACAGTGTCAAGTACTACTTGGGCGAAATAGTAAAGGCAGCGGAACGATTCTACACCAGGCTCTGTAACTTAGACCACAGGAAAATACTGAGAGTACACGGTCAACTTGCGATATCCCACTAGTAACCAAGGCAGAAGTTGGAAACGCTATCAAACGTATTAAAAAAGGAAAAGCTTCCGGAAGGATGGTATAACGTCAGATATTCTGAAGGAGGGAGGATGTAGTGCAGTGAAAAGCTGACTGTTCTATTTTCGGAAAGGCTGAAGACGGTACTTTTGCCCACAGCATCGAAAAATGCCAAGATGTTCCTAATTCTTAAGAAGAGAGATCCAAAAGACCTAAGGAATTACAGACCCATTAGGCTACTCTCAGTTGTTTACAAGCTGTTTTTCAAAGTTATAGTTACACGCATACGTGACAACCTGGATTTCCAACAACCTCGAAAGCAGACTTGGTTTAGTATGGGGTACTTAAACATTTGTCACATCTATGTTGTCAATCGAGTGATGAAAAAATCGGCAGAATACACAAATAACCTTACATGGGATTTACAGATTATGCGAAAGCGTTTGATTCCTTACCCACCGCAGCCGCGCTTGAAAAACTAAAACACCTGGGAATAGAGAAAACCCACCTAAGGCTTCTATACCAGAAACATAAGGAGTGCAAGTGAAGTATAACCTTCCACAACAAAAGGGATAATTTCACGCTTGTAAGAGGAGTAAGAAAGGAAAATATCACTTCGCCAAAACTATTCACACCGTGTATGGATAGCGTATTTAGAAAGGTTGAGTGGGGAAAACTATGGTTAGGGATAGAGGAAGAATACGTGAGCCATTAGAGGTTTACGGATGACATAGCATTGAAGAGTAACACTGGAGAACACCTGCAAAGAATGAGTGAGGAACTATAGTAGAAAGCATAGCCGTGGAGACCAAAATGAAATATAAATAAATATAAACTAATGAGAAATAAACATGCCAAAACCATCATTTTTACTTTAGCAAATGAAACGCTTTAAGAAGTAAATGAATCTCCCTACCTCGCGCAGATAGTGCTGACCCCACCCACGAAGGAGAAATCCGGCGCAGAATAGGTATGGGTAAGGGACCACACCCTAAGCACTTCAAACTAATGAAAATAAAGCTACCTCTGTCACTCAAACAAAATCTACAACTAGTGCATACTGCCGGTTATTACACACGGAGCTTACACTTGGTGTCTAACTAAACAAATGAAAAGCAAACTTTTGTCAGTTCAAGAAGCTGACGAAATAATAATTTACGGGTAACACTCCAGGACTCGAAGCGAGCCACCTGGGCAAGAAAACACACTAGAGTACAACATCATCAACAGCCTGTTTGCGCCCACTGCAGGGCAAATGCCTTTCCCATAGATCTCCAATCATCCTGGTCCTGTGCTCACTGCGCCCAGTTTATCTATGCAAACGTATCTTCTCTGACTACATAACTTTTTGCAGACCGTTGCCACGCTTGCCTTTTTTATGGTTCCATTCTGTCACGCTTAATAACCTACGGTTATCTTGCCTTCGTATTACATACCCCGCTCACGCCATTTTTTATTCCTCATTGCTTCTGATATGACCTTACAGGCGTTTGTTTCCTGACCCCTTTTTCTCTCTTCTTGCCGCTTAATGTTACACACAATATATTCCTTGCATTCCTTGCTGAGTCGTTCCCAATTAAAGTTGAACTATTTTAGTGAGCATCCAAGTTTCTACCCCGTATATGGCCAGCCGTAAGACGCGGCTGCTCTACACTTTCCTCTTGAGGGATAATAGTGGGCTGACATTCATTATGCGAGAATGCCTGCCAAACGCCCTACACTCCATTCTTAGCCCTGGAATTATCAGTGTCTCATGGCTGGAATCCTGGAGTCCTAATTGGCCTAAGTAAATATATTCGCTACTACTTCAACAGCCTCGCTACCTACCTACGTCAAACCGCTGTGCTCTCCCGAGGCTATTGGGTATTACTGTAGTCTTTGGCATATAAATTTTCAGGCCCACTATTCTACTGTGCTTGCCCAGTACGGTAACCATGCTTTGCAATTCATCTTTTGAGTTGCTTATCAAGAGGAACGTCGTAAGCACGTATACGTTTACTGAGGTACGCTCCATTAGGCACTACTCCCAGCGTTTCTACTCAAATGGTTTGAATACCTTTTTTACACATGCTGTGAATACCATTAGAGATGTTTCTCCTTGTTTTACGCCAAGCGTAAGACAAGGAACCTTGTAGTCTTGTCAAGCGGGCAAGCGCAGGAAGACCACTGTGCACGCTACTTGCTTCCGTCTATGTGTTGCACTGTGTAAAGAACGACCGCGAAAAAACCGATTATCATTCTTCGCTGGGAGACAGCTTGCCTCGGTTGCTGATAAGCACGGACGGAACATGGTGGCAGAAGGAGCCATGGGCAACTCTCTACATTGAAAGAGGATACGACGGCCAGGCCGGAACCGGACAGAAGCAGTAGGGGATTTTTGTAACCGCCCTAGCCGCCACGCCTCAACGGCGATATTAGCAAGAATTGGCCACTGTTCAAGCGAACTTTTGAGCTGTTTGTGACTGCCTCAGCTTCCACGGCATTCAAGAAAACGCCAACGCCGGGTCCCGCCAAGCTTGCACTGCTGCTCAGCATGGCTGGCGGCTACGCTCTCGAAGTGCCCAATACCTTCGCCTTCAACCAAGGGAGGAGCGGAATGATTTCGCGACACTAATTAAAAGGTTGACAAATATTTCCGAGCAGCTAAATGAAGTGCGTGAGCGCTACGTGTTTCATGAACGCGTTAAAGACCAAGGGGAGCTTACAGAACACTTTCTCAGAGGCCAGAGGAAGCTGGCACAGTGCTGCAACTTTGGCACACTGTCTGAATCAATGATTTGGGATCAGCTTGTTTTCAGAATCAAATGTGACAAAGTGCGCGAAAAGCTTCCTCGCGACAACAAGCTGATTCTTGCTACAGCACAACAGCTATGCACAGACGCCGAAGTCTCCGCCGTCCTAAACGACATATGAACTCGAGATCGACAAGTCGACCCTCTTAAGGCGAGGACTAGAGAGGCTGAAATACCCCCTAAGTTAAGATACCGGAGGTGTGGGTGAGTGCATGGCCCTCGGAAATTCCCAGCATTTGGACGGATATGCAGAAACTGTGGGGGAAAAATTAGTGCCTTCCGACGCAAAACCATCAAGCATGTCCCTCAAGTTGAGGACAGCGACAAAGAATTTCAGATTCTTGAAATATTCATAGCTGCCGTATCGCAGAAAAAGTCTGGGTTGTGCAAGCTCATGTTGATCGTAATGTACTTCACCTAAAGGTCTACACTGGCGCCGAAGCAAATCTGATGCCATACAGCATGTAAAAATTTTCCAGCCCAGTTCGCGATGAAGGGCCAGCAAATTGGTTCTACTTACGTATGGCGGAGGAATCGTGAAACACATGGATTGTGTCCCTGTGGAAATGGCACTTTCCCCCACCGTAACTGACAACGACATCCCTGTTGTCAAGGCAGAACGTCAAGTGCTGTTGGTACTACAAGAAAGTGAGCTGCTCGGTTTGTTTTCCCGCTCCAGGAACGCAGTGTCTACGAATAGAGGTGAGCAAGTCGTGAAGCAGTTCCAAGAAGTGTTCAGCAGCACGGGATGCCGTCAACGACAATATGGGATGGTGTGCAGTACGACACCGTTCCTGTCATCCAGAAAGCTCGACGAGTGCCCCTGCTACTTCAAGGGCCACTAAAACAGAAACTCAACCGCATGGAAAAGCAGGCATCGTGGTCAAGGAACGAGAGACTACGGACTGGTTTAGTCTTTTAGTAATTGCAAGGAAGAAAGAAAAAAATGGATTGCAAATTCAGACTGTGCATTGACACCAGGAAAACTAATGAATGCTTGAAGAGAGAACATTTTCAAATGGCATGCGCGAGGACATCGAAGTGGAGCATCCGGGCGCAACCATTTTTTGTCGGCTTTACGCAACTTGTGGGTTTCATCAAACACCGCTCCACAAAGAGACCTCAAAAATATGCACTATTACGACTCCATTTTGGTGTTAGCGCTTTTTGAGACTTACATTCGGTATAGCTTCGGCCTCGGAAGTGTTTTAAAAAAAACTGTTGGCCAGAATTTCGAGTCCACACGAGACGTACTTGTGTACGCCGATGAAAATATTTTTTTGTGCTGCGATGAGGGAACAGCACGGTGAAATTCTTCGGGCTGTCTTGGAAGCAGCGCTGAAACCGGGGTGATATTTAAGTCCGCATATTGAAAAATCGGAGTTTCAGAAGTTTTTTTTTAATGGATATTATATCCGCAAAAGGTATTCAGCCAAGTCCTGAATCTGTAAACGTCCCCGGCCGCGGCGGCCGCTTTTCAGATGGAGGCGAAAAGCAAAAACGCCCGTGTGCACGAGATTTCGGCGCACGTTAAAGATCCCCAGGTGGTCAAAATTAACCCGTAGCCCTCCACTACGGCGCGCCTCATCGCCTGCGTTGCGTCGGCGCGTTAAACCCTACAATCAATCAATCAATCTGTAAACGTCTTGCGGAACATGCCACCACCGACTGAAAACCTTGGCGTGCAGCGCATGCTAAGAGTGTTGGATTGTTTTTCTAAATTCGTGCCAGACCTAGCTGGGAAGAGGCTGCAACTGCGGCAGGTAGTAAAAAAAGATGCCCCTTTCGAATGGAATGCAATTATTGGAATGGAAAAAACCCTGCGCCTGTCTGAGCAAGAAGCCGGTGCTTCAGTTTTCGATCCTAAACGACCCAAAGGTATCGTCCGATGTGTCCTAGAATGGCAATATTATTGCGTTAGGTAGAACTGCCTGATGCTCGCCTATTTCGCGCTCGCAACGGGTCCCATAAAAGCGTTCTTGAGCTGCTCAGCGGCGTCGTCTACAGTGCTCACCAGCGATGTAGGCGTTAAACAGCGTTCCTGTAACGGGAACAGCGGCACCACGCAGCGCAACTTTGACATACATGACCTTGTTCGTCCCGTAGTAGGAGCTAGGCGTTAAAACAGAGGCCTTACCTGCTGTATGGAGCGGAATATTCTTTGTGTCCTATCTGTCAACCTTTCGAGATATATGTGGTACGCAGAAAAAAATGTTTCCAGATAAAGCGGGCAAATACATGGCACCTAAGGGAGGTAATAGCAGGGCGAACAGTTCTTGACATAACCGATATTTCGAGATATCCGAGTTCGAGTTAAGAAAGGGGAACCGTATATTACAATATAACATATAATTATGAACGTGAGTGTCAATCTGGGCGATCCCGTATGTATCCATGATTAAAAAGAACAAGGAACAGGACGAGAAAACTATTAAAGTACAAAATTTAGGCCAAAGAAACAAGCGGAAAACCTCCAAACTACATGAGGAATTTGGTTTTCTGGAGCAGGTTTTCCAAGCGCAATAAGAGGGGCAAAAAAATCTGCCGCCCAACATAAACGCCCCCCAGGAAATAAATTCTTTGCCCGAAACCATCACCAGCGCGCAAAGGAACTACTTGAATTATTCGTCGGCCTACTTGTGCAGAAAGCTCCCGGCCAGCCTACGTACGATGTGCGGAAGCATTTATAACATGGCTGCCGTTGCTGCCACTCGTCGACATCGGCTACCTGATGAGCATCCCGGGCTGTCCTCGGGCAGGAAGCTTCTGTTTCACGACTGCCTGCCCCCATTCGCGGTGTACAAATATGCTTGAGTCGGGGATATCGGTTCGTTTAGGACGACCTTCAGTTTTTATTCAGGGGATATTATCGGTGTGCTTGTCGACACAGCCCGAAGATAGTGCAGCGTGTTGCGCTGGCTCTTGAGAATGAGCTGAGGACTGTAATTTGGTGCGTAATATACGCTGTCCCCTTTGAGCTGTGTGCACGCATTACGCGGTGCCCATAAGCCCACTCAGCGTACTACAATAACGGGTATCCATCATATATCGTGTGGTATAAAGGGTTCGGAAACCGAGAAAATGGTTTATTACAGTCTAATAACGAATATATTGTAACCACCTGAGAGGAAACAAATAACACCTGCTTTATGTAATAAAACAACGCTTTACGATATCAGTAATTCTAGTAATATTCGAGGCGCGGTATGTGTCGGTTTTTTTAGTGTTATATTGTGCACAGGCAGCTCACTGGAGTCTAATTTGCACGCCTGACCCAAGCGTCAAATAAGCCTAAGTTTTTCATCACATATGCGTTGCCTAACACTGGCATGCGTGATTTTTCATTAGGTTCAAAGATCGCTAAAAAATCCCTGAGCAACAGGTGCCCCTCGTATTCGGCAAAGACTAACTGTTGGCCTTAGGGGCACTGTCTGGGATTTGATATATAGCTATGACCACAATGCGTGAGATTGTTGTATTCAGCAATAGGCCTTGGCTGCATTTTCGGTTCCTTGGGTTGAAGAGCTAACTAATGTAATGCCTTTTTGTTTCTGGACTCGCAAAATTTAACAATTGCTTCGTAACACTACAGGCTAACGTAGTAACATTGAGTTAGTTTTCGAAAAAAACGTGTGGTCACACCGCATGTGCCGAAACCCACCGCGAGGGTACAGGAGCTTAAGCGGATATTGTTTGCTATGCACGGTTTCCCGAGTGGCGTTGGTGCCATTGACGGCAGACACGACACGACAGGATGCAGCCCCCACGTTGCATAGGGAGGGATATTTCAACCAGCATTTGTACCACTCCAACTGGCAAAGCTACTTGAGGACGCTTTCTTGCGCATCTTCATCGTGGTCGCCAATACGTCTAGCTGTGTCTACGATACCGGCCTGCTAGCGGAGAGTGCCCTCACCAAGAAATGTGACAGCAGCTGGTGTGTTACATCGCTCTCGGTGACAGTGGCTACCCTTGTGGGTCATTCCTGATGACTGGATGATGGCACCTCTCTCCGCTCCAAGCACCCATGGGATACCCCCATGAACAATTCCACGTATGACGGAAAGGTGAGGTTTCGTGGTCAAATTTAGTGTCTGTGAATTTTAAAGCGAAGTTTTATACTTATCTCTCGCGACATTTCGAGGACCTGTTGCTAATGGTGTTTTTTTTGCTGGAAGGAGCACTCGTGCCAGGTCGTTTCTCGCCACAGCAGGGCGGGTGAAAGGTTCATCCTGTTTTTCACACAAAGCCAGCAGATGCCACTAGTCTCCACATACCTGCATTTATTTATGCCTTCATCGAGAATACACCAAAAGAGCACCTGAACACGTGCCAGAAAACACACCCAAAATGGTCCTTCAGCGTTAAGGACATAAGGAAGTGTCACTCAGAAAAGGGACATCTTTGTTAACAGCTAAGTCTGTTGCTGAGAGCGAATGGTCGAAGGTATGCTGGCTCGAAAATCTCATCCGGCTCTGAAGGTCTTTCATTACGGGACGGTGATGAAATGGGACGAGCGGGGTACAACCTACACCTGGAAGAAACGTGGGAGCAAAAAAGACACGTGCATTTTGTCTCAATCCGATTTTGCCACGAGGCACGTGCAATCATATAAAGCAGTTGTACTTGAGCTATTGGGGAGATGAGACCACTTACGTTTACAGAAGTCCCCACTTATGTGTGGTAGCGCCGATTTTTTTTTAATAGAACAAAGCAAATTGGTTTACCAGTTTGATGTTATATACAAAATTGTTGTTGCAGGATTTCAAGCTCATTGCTAACAATATTCTTAGACAATGTTCATTTCTCTCACGAATGTTCACTTAGTTTTTGTACAACAAAGAAATGTGCGGTCTGTTTCTCGTAGCCAAATTCGCAATTAATGATATGGTAGGTAACGTCTATTGCCTATGACCACTTTTGATAAGAGTGTGCGTACATGTGTATGTTTGCTACACGTTTTTTCTTAATCACGTTTTTCATTCTTAAGCAGCACGTTTTCCCAAGCAAAATGTAATACCCTGAGAAATCCACGCTACCGTACAAGCATTGAAACCACTGCGCATTTACTTTATTTTTTTTATTTCTTCGTTTTGTGGTTTTTGCTCTGCGTATCGTGATTGGCCAACACAAGCGCTACTGTCACTCCCACCCCGAGGAGGGGATCATAAAGGAAGAGCGCTTCTGCACAGTTGTCTCGGCTTTCTGTGCTCTGTACAACATCGCTATGCTGTGCCCAAGCAGCGACGAAATTTGTGAGCTGCCTGCAGCCATGCCAGCGTGAGCTGTGGCAGACGCTGGAGACTGCTTTCTCAGCGAAACTGCATTGTTGAGCAACATTCTTGTGCTTGTGAGTTTGTTCTACACGGTCGCACAACGAAAGCTTACAAACGAGTATTGTACACAGCACAAAAAAAAATCTATGGCTACTTTGCCTTTAACGGGTCGCCGTAATTGTTCCTAATGGTTCTCCTACACAAAATGCTGTTCGAAATGCAAGGTGGGCAATTTTTTAGCAAAAATACCCCTACTAAGACTTGCGCATTAAGCAAAACATGCAATGACAGTGCCCCCTGCACCTTTAGTTTCCCTTTGCCCAAATTGATAGGCGGATAGATATAGGCATATAGCCATTTATTACCTTTTACACCAACCCTTTAGGGAAACAATGTTATTAGAGAGTTTCGATATTTACCGTAATGTCAGAACGAAGTTTTTCAGCAGCACTCAGGCCTGCCAAACGGAAAGCATGTTTAAACGGAATAAGCAGAATAATATTATACAAGCACAGAAAATTCAAACAAAGGGAACAGTTCATGGGAGGTATCAACTTACAGACCATTTCTGTAGTATGATTACTTCAGAAATTCGAGCGCTCTCCGATTACACATATGGCGATTCCAACAAGCCTAACATCAAGCTTCACTGTAGCTTATTCTATGCACGCCTGTTTTATACAAAACGAATAGCGTACCAATGTGTACAATTTTTTCTTAACTGCAATATTTTATCCCGCAAGATAACGCCAAGCAAAACAAATCATTTCAGCGCTCAGAGACAGTGGTTTGTATTAAATCTGTCAAGCATTTCAACTCAACAACCATGTGCAACCATATGTACTCTAAGTGCAATGTACTAATACGCTGTACCTATTGTGTTCATGTGCAACCGGTCTGCTACAGCTGGAAATGCTTAATAACAGGCATTATACAGAACCAACAAACGGTTCAGTGCACAACTCCATTATAGTCATTTTTCCTGGGACGGTAATTGCATGCATGGCATTAGGTACAATAAAAAGGCACCAAACATTTGTAGAAACATTACCTATACGTGTAGCTCTGGCGCAGCTTTGCATCTTTCCTTGCTCAAAAAGTTCTTTTTTTATTTGTGCTGCTAGAGCATAAATTGGACTTTTTCCTCAGTATTTTGCGTCCCTTCATCTTGCGCAGTAGATACAGCATTTCAAGCAAGCATCAGGGTGTCTGCAGCAGTCCTCGATGCTCTGTGGTCTGTGCAGGACCCCTCCCACTCTCTGAATGTATCTTTCCTTAAATTTGGGAAGGCCGGCATCTCATCTTGAAGAACTGCCCTCGTGGAGGGTCTGCAATTGCTTGCGCGCTGCCAGCAGGGTGGTGGTGCTGGCCACAGCAAGTGCAAGATTCTTCACCTGACTTTTATCCACATAGGGCCCTGCATACAACTTGCAGCGCGAGCGGCTACGGCGAGCATACCAGCGACTCGTGATTTCGTGCAGCACCCAAGAGGAGATCCTCTTCCGCCGCTGCAACCGCCTTCTCCTCTCCGAGGTTTCGGGAACCTCCTCTTTTTCCTCGAGCAGACCGGTTTGGATGCGTGCCTGTGAGCAAACCACCCTCCCTCTTCCCCTCTATAGTCTCCCCGAGCTGCTCGTTGTGCCTTTTCTTTTCCTTTTTTCTTCATTTTTTTAGGACCACCCGTCCCGCTGGGATATACCCAGGCCCCAGTACGCGCGCGTGTGTGTGTTGCCATGACCGGTTGAGCGGATGTGCTCGGATAGGCACATCCTTCCGCATTTCTGTCTAAGACCCCTTGACCATTTCCTCTAGCCACCGTCGCTCCATCCTTCGCCTTCACGGCACCCTCTCCGCTCGGAGTTTCTTTCATTCTGCGTGCATCCGTTTCGCAGTTGCCGACATACCCAAATTTACACTCCCTACTCTCTATCCTCATTATATCTTTCTTTTAGTATTTCCCACTGTCCCCTCCTTTTACATCCCTCGCTCCCCCTCGGGCCTGATAAGGTGTCGGCACCTAATGCCAGACAGTTTCGGGCCCTTTTCCATACTTCCCCACCCTCTCTGCCCTCTCCTCCCCCCCTTCAAAAACCTCATCGCATCGCATCGCACACTTTAGCAACCCGCAGCGCCGATGTGGATTAAGGGGTGTTTAATCAGTGGGGCACTTGGTTTCCTGCACCTGCTCCTCCAGGTTATACTCCTCGATGTATCCGACGTATTTACCTCTGTTGGCTTGCAAGGTACAGTTATATTGTGTCCTGCTGTTCTCCAGACGATCTTACGTTATGTCACACATTTTCTCCGTCTGTTTTATGTAGAACAACTCAGGTCGCAAGGTTAAACGTTCCATTCAAGTCATTGAAGTTCTCTGGGCGAAATATTCGCCTGTTGGTGTTCCTATTTGCTTTCATTTGGTTACTTTGCTTTAACTCCAGAGGATGCTCTTACTCGGTTTCAATGCCACCGGACTTCAGTCCGCGTAGTTACGAGGCGACATTTATTCATGAATCCTACCGACCAACGAGTTTGCGAATAGCAATGCTAGCAACAAAGGCAATAATAGCAATATCTGCGGAAGACAGCCACCACAATTACGAAAAGTGCAGATAACGCCAAACGCCCTGCAAGTCAGGGAGGACAACTTATCTTTCTGGACGGAGGAAGCACCGCGAAGACCTAAGTTCTATGTCGCTAAATTATACCTTAACTGAGCAATTTTAAATACGGAGGTAACATTTGTGACAGTTACTAACTTGACACACACCGGAGATATACGGGAACCTGCAAAACGGAAATGGTGCTCCGCAAATGTTCCTGAAATTCTTTTGTGGGAGCTTGTGACGTCGGAAATTCCCATATATGCCGGACATGTAAAAACTTTCCCGAAAGTGCCATGCCCTGACTCTCTACCACAAACAGATACTGTAAAGCAGAGGATAGACCAAGTACTGTGGCTTCCCGGTATCATAGTGGTGTTGTCTGTTTTCTTTTAATTTGGCGAAACGTGGCGGGGAAGTAGACCAAAGTAGATCTGCTGTAGTGATTACGGCCACCAATGATAATCATCTCATCAATGCAGCGATGTTTATTGATAAAGTTCCTACATTTTCACCGGCTAAACGGGAGCGCTAGTGAGTCTGTCTTCACTGAGTTCCCTAGCTTTGTTCCCGTCCCGTCCTGTGAGGCAGCGCGGATTTCGCGAAAGTCTAGGACATCGGCAATAATTTGTGTTTCTGACATAATTATTTATGGCAATAACAACAGTGAATATATAGTCGTTTGTTTTATTGGACATAAAAAAAGCGTTTGATAGATACTGTTGACCACAACAATTTACTCATTGATTTACAACGATGTGGAATTAGGGGTGTGGCTCTCAGAGCGAGGGTAGCGAAATGGGCTAAGGTCCGAGATTAGCGACCACGGACTTTGTGTTCTTCAGAAAGCACCGAATGGGACATTAGCTTCTGGGAAGGATGTCCAGCAATTTCTATTGTATGTTAAGTCGTAGCCACTAGAGAAGTATCCATCTTCTGGTGTTTATATTCTTCGCTACAATCAATCTCGGCGAGGAGAGACAGTTATCCTTGGGGTCGTATTCTTCTGGGCGCCAGAAGGGTGGTGGAAAAATATCCCGCGACCTGCCGCCGGGGTCTCACGATTGGCTCAAAGCTGAAACGTCACCCGGCTATTTTTTGGTGACGTCACTTAGCCAACCGGTGCCCCCGAAGGAGAGTCCAGATCTTGCGCGGTTGATAACACACCGGAAAGCAAGACGGCTAGCTTATGCCGCCTGTTTTTGAAATTTTAGCGTTGCCGACAATTTCAGGCGCGTAAGCGACAGTTTGCCCCGAGATACCGCGAGTTTAGACGCTCATTCCAACGCAGCAAGACCACCGTGCGTATATTGTGCCACAACTGAGAAGCCCATATCGGCCATCGAGGTGCAGTGAAGTGTCAACAGATACAAAGGTGGTGTGAGTGCTGTGTCCTTCTTCGCAACTGACAGCTAGTAAAGCGTTTTTTGCAACGACGAAACACTGTCGCACCCCGCCGCCAGTCACAGCGTTCACACTGTAGTCTCGGCAGTGACGGAGTTCCGACACACAAGGGGTTTGGATACCCCGGCCAATAAGCACGGTGGTAGGTGCTATTTGTTTCTGCGTACGTTTGTTACGGAAGCAAAAAATGGTGTAGTCCCATTGTTGTGCATCGAAGGGAAAAGACGCGCGATGTCTGAAAAGCAGTCACACAAATGCGTTTGTTTTGAGCGATGTTGTGTGGTTGCAGTGATCTCCCATACAAGTTCGCAATTGTAGATGATCGATCAAATAGTGTGTAACTTAGCAGATGCATATGCAAATAAGATGTTAACACTCCGCCCTATCTTCGCTTAAGGGAAATAATATCGGAAAGGTATATCAGTAAATGTAGCTGTAATGAAAACTTTCAGAGGTATCCTAATAGGGTGGCGTTTTGAATGAAAAAGATTATAACGAAAAAAAAACAATCGACCAGATTTAGGGGAAATCCCCGGGGTGGAGTAAGTTTCTGTGAAGGAAAGTTTGACATCCACCTAAATGCAGCCATACGGCTACAAAGGAAGGCTATACAGCTTTCTCAGAAACTTCGCAGTTGAAGAAAAATTCGTCCTGGTCCAGGATTCGAACCCGGGACCACTGCTTAACCGGAGCAGTCGCTCTACCAACTGAGCTAACCAGGAGGCTAGTCGTTAGTAGCGCGAAAGCGAATTGATCAACAACTCGAAGTGAAGGACAGGTGTTAATCGACCAGATTTAGGGGAAATCCCAAGGTGGAGTAAGTTTCTGTGAAGAAAAGTTTGACCAGGAGGCTAGTCGTTAGTAGCGCTTTCGCGCTACTAACGACTAGCCTCCTGGTTAGCTGAGTTGGTAGAGCGACTGCTGCGGTTAAGCAGTGGTCCCGGGTTCGAATCCTGGACCAGGACGAATTTTTCTTCAACTGCGAAGTTTCTGAGAAAGCTGTATAGCCTTCCTTTGTAGCCGTATGGCTGCATTTAGGTGATGTCAAACTTTCCTTCAACGAAAAATAAACAAGTGAATCGTGTTGGGCGTGTAACTGACTTCTTAACGAGTGTAATATATGCGTAGCGTATATCGCCCCCATCGCCCCCCCCCCCCCCCCCCTCGTGTGTCAAGTGCTTCGGTGGCTTGTCACTTCTGCTGACATGTTTTAACCTTCTTGACACATACTGAAAAGGTGAAAAATGAAGCTTGTCGGCTCGTTTTAGGGGTTTATCGATTTTGATATGCGATGTGCGGAGGGGTGGTTGTTTTCTGCTGCTGTACCGCATAGATGGGTTCGAGGGCCCTTATCAATAGTTGTAAGTCCCCAATGTTGCTCTCAGGTCACCTGCATTCTGTAATTTCCCTGCTATGCGAAACAAAAAAAAATAAATAAAGGCGCATATAACACGGTGACGTCGTTCATCGTTGCATATAGCTGCGACATGAAATTGTTCTAAATAACCGAATACTTTGTATTCTTGCTCTTGTTTACTACCTGTTCTTTTCTAAAAGTTGTGACTTGTTTAATGCTTTAGTACATATTTGTTGTATGTGTTAGGTTAGGTTGTGCGACGCCGATATGAAGGCCCGGGCCGTGACTGCCGACTACAGGGCCTTTGGGTGACAGGCTGTTCACTGTTGCTTGCCCTCTTGTCGACGTGTAAACCCTGGCGAGTTCTGGGGTTGATGTTGGCCACCTGCTCGAGTCGTGGCTCATGACACCCACTGCTCGTCATCCAGGCCCCAGACACCTGAAGAAAAGTGCAATGCCGCACATGCTTCGATGTTGTCTGTCGTGAAGAGCAACATTGCAGTTCTCGAAAGCTGTTTTCCTTGCCTGCAATAGCAGCACCTGTTCTTCACAGGCCTCTTCTGGCAGCCAACATTATCAGAGTGTGTTGTGTGGTACCAACATCTGCTTGTAGGAATGACTGACGACAACAGCTGCAGCAGCTGCAGCAGCAGCAAGTGTACGAGGGCAGTGATACAGACGACGCGGCTGAGGAGGTGCCTGCTCCCGACACGTCGATTCTTGCTCTGAAGGAAGGGTAGGTGCAGAGCAGGGCAATTAACGCATCTTCAGGAAGCGGGGTGGCACTGAACATGTCATTAATAATTTGTTTCCTATTTTGTGTGGTGTGCGGTGTTTGTTTGTCGGGAGAAAGTTATTTTGTTGTTGTTTCAAGCAGCATATACTATCTTCTGACACGGAATTGTTTGCTGTAGAGAAGCTTCTTGTCGTTTTATGTTTGACATGGCTGTGTTAGGAAAAAAGGGAAAGTTGCTTTGCTTTCGGTTACTATATGCTACGTCCTGACATGGTGTTGCTTGATCTGGGATCGACAGTGACTACTGTTTTCATGAGTTCTCAGGCCTTTTTGTGATTATAGAGACCGGTCAAGGTTCTCTTCAGATAATTCTGTTTATTACACTGTAACCGTCATTCTGTGGTGAAGCAAAGAATAATGATGCATGTATCACACACACAAAAATAATGAGTACTCTGCGGCGGACTCTTCTAGACACATTTAGTTCACCGCTGTCAGGATTTATATTATGACGTGAAACAACCATCGTACAGTGACTTTATCTGGCGATGTCTAACCGATCATTTTACTTAAAAGAACACGATACGCAAGTACGTATCTCCACTGTTGATGCAAAATAATATACATGCTTAACAGGTAGGAGGCTGTCTCGTAACACAGATTTCACTGTCATGGCAAACTAATTTACTCTGACATTGTCATCCTAAGTGGCGAAATGGTCTCCAAAGTTTCATTTACGCTGCCATTGCCTGTATTTTACCATTCAGTGCTTTGATGACTGTTTGCTTAGATTTGTGAAGAGTGATGATGCCATTTTTTCCATCATGACGCACACCTGCTTGTAAAAAATAATTAAGATATGGCAACAGCAGCATCTACAAAGGTATACTGTATTTTTACTCAATAAATCAGACTGTGACAAGTTATGTTGAACTGTTTCCTTTCCCCCCTGCATGCAGCAGCACCGTCCAAGAGTAACCAACAGTGGGAAAAAATAATCTTGACAAAATCAATAAAAGCCTTTCTTTAGTGATGGTACACAGCCTTATTTAAAGTGTATAGAAACCAATGCGATCTTCATTGCAAAAATAAAGAATAGCACATAGATGTTTGTGATGCAATGCCAAAACTTCTTTCTCTACTCCAGCTTGTTAAAGTGCTCATAGCCGGGACCTATTCTTGTTGAGGCCCACAGTACTGCTTTTTCGTTCAGGGGCTTCCACTTCAAGCAGCTCTCTAGATCCAGGGCGTCTGAAAATGTGTGTATTATGAGGATAACAGGAAAAAAACAACAAAGGGTTGAAATTCGATCTCTGTCTGTGTAACGAATCGTATTTAATCGTCAAGGATAGAGGCAATACAGAGGGCATTGGAATTACAAAGAATGCTAACGGAGAAACACAGTACAGCTGCTCAATTACAAGAATTACACCTCATTGCACAGTTTTACAAAGCAACAAGTGATTATCGCGGATGGGGACAATACCTGCGGGAAGTCGGTTTGATTCTCGAGAAGTTTTGGGGAAAAAACTGAGCAAAATACTTCTTGGTGCATCATTAACTACCAAATTTGTGGGTGCCGGAAATTCAATTTGATACATGCTGAGGCTGTTAGAGCAGTTCGTCACGCAGGGTAGCATATTACTATTGCTCATGAAACAAAGCTAGGCGGGAAACGTATCCTCGGGACGCCAAAGATTGGAGGTCATAACTATTTTTTATTGACGTTGCACTTGAAGCCCTGCTTTCATAAAAAAATTTGAAAGGAGCTTGCCATTATATAAGTACTTAATCTGAGCGTCCGCAAAACACGCACACATACGTTATGAAAAACGGTTTTAATTGACTGCAAAAGCGAGAATCGCCGAACAATGACATGGCGTTAGAAAACCGATTAAGATATCATACTCACGTCACAGTCCTCTTATATATAACTGCCGCTTTGGCAACAGTTTTTCTTCCAATGAGGAGTGGGCGCTGAAGTGTCCAAAAACAATGGAATGGTCCGCTACAAGCCGCATGAGAAAGTGCACAACTGTTTACTCCGCTGTCCGTCCCAAGAGAACGCCATTGTGGGCCGACATCTTTGTGCAGTAACTGTACTGAGCGTTGAAATATCCCTCCTTTAAAAACGGCTGTACCTCGGGCAATGCTCCCTGCCGCCTCATAACGGAACAAAGTAAAAACATAAATGCGCGTAAACATGTTCAAATAACATTAACAGCGAGAGTACTGCCCGTCGTAATACACAAAGAGAAAAGGTTTTGTCATAACTAAGCACTTTTAATAATTTCGCTCTAACAGCATTTCAAAGTTATGAGATTGTCCCCGAAGGCGTTTGAGACGCACTTCTGGGATAATGGCCGTTTCCTCTTGCCTGACTGGCTTTATGACGTTCTATGCGCGATCTCCGAGGGCGGGGTGGTGGCGATTTTTCACGTCATTTTGACGTCACGATTGTTCGAAGTGCATCGGATCGGCAGAATACGGTGTCGATTGAACTAAGCAATCATATTAAGGCTCGAGTCGCTGCACATGCCCAGTCTCAGGGACGCGCCGTCGAATTTCTGATGGGGGCGTAACTGGCTAGACAATATAAATAACTGGTGAAGTGCTTCTGATGGCACGGTAAGGAACGTGATATTTTCTGGGGGGAGTGGGACATGACACCCGAAGCCAAACAAGGGAGCCCGGCGAGAAATGGCGCATTTCTCTGAACACGTCCTGGTGAGTTTTTGGTATCTGCTGTGTTCAGTAGTAAATGAACAAGCGCGCCGGCGTATTTTAATACTCTTCCAATTATTGAACGTTGGAGACACTTCCTGTACTAAAAACAGTGAAGCTTTCTTTACGCACCAATATCAGCCAATATATACTCTGTGATTTTAAAAGACTCCATGAAGTCCATAATTCTGGCAATCTAAGAAGTTTACATTCCTCCCCACTTCTCCGTTAGTTCTTGTTGCGACATTATCAACTAACGTTGCGATTTCCCTCTTAACTGATAAAATTACATCAAATACAGACCACAGAAATGTAGCTGCTGGAAATCACACAGATACCTATACCCATTCGACAAACTGGTCATGTATTTTTAAGTGCCGAACAATTGAGGGGCCAGCCTTGTCGTTGCTCATCCGCAATCACAATTCCAAGCGATTGCTGGAATCAGGTGACGCATCGGGATAACGGACCCAAGTTAAGCCTCATGGCGTTACAGCGTACCGGATTCAAACAGAGGCTTTGAAGCAGAAGCGGTTTGTATAGTCATAGCCCTTGGAAAATCCGGAACCGCTGGCGTTCGTGATGCATCTGCCGTTGTTTAGCACAAATAAAACTGCCGGTACGTTTGACAAAAAATCTGTGTATATTACCGGCAGCCCCCATCCATTTATTTAGGAAGGCACGTTGGGTGGAATTTTACGATACTGAGCCTAAAACGTAGCTGCCAAAAACGATGCGTTCCAAACTGCTTAGTAAGGCACTAGCACGTACGTGATGAAAGCAAGGTAAAAAATAACGGAACTCTTGCTGTGCTCTCGCCATACTGGGGTATGGCGAGAGCACGCAAAAGACTTCTTTATCACTGGTAGCCACGGTGCCCGACAAACGAATTTGAATATAAACTGGACGGAGTGCCTGCGAGGGCCTTGGCACGTTGAACGTGTGTGCTTAGGAGACTACGGCTTCTTTGCCGTCGCTTGCGTCAGTGTGTCAGGTGATAGCTGCGGCAGTAGCGTCATTGGCCGCCTCCTCCGTTGTGGCCTTGTCGGCCCCGGCGTTAATAATAACAGCAGAAACTGTCGCCTGCGCAACCACACCGACGTCACCGCTCGCTCGCTCCGCTACGCTGGCTGATCGAGGAGGGTGGCTTACTCGGCCGTGCGTGGAGTGGCTACGCATGGGCGGGGGATCTAGGAGGGAGTTTTAAAGCAGCCGCGGCGAACAAGTATTGAACTCCGCGGAATTGTTCACGCAACTCACAACGAGGTCTCAAATGCATGGCTCCCTTTGGAGATTTTGATGGGACTTTCATTTATTTGGTTCTACCCCGTTACGTTATAACGGGTTTTCAGTTGTGTCAAAACAAACACTCCTAATGATCAGAAAACTATCAGAACTAAACTAACAGCAAGAATAAACTCCAAATAAATTAGTAAATCCTTTCATAAAAAATAACGCGTATATATGCGCTCACCGCTGCCCGCTCCACCATATTTTTGCTGGCCAATATGTAGAGCTGGAACTAATGTTATGCGAACAAACTGCCCAAGTTAAAAACTAAATTTGGAACATAACCCACAAAACAAGTAAGAAACCAGGGCATTTTATTTTTACCAAAATTATATGAGAGCAGGATAACAAAGAGAAAAGCAGAAAAACGTACCTGAAACCCTGGCTGAAGCTAATGTAAACACGACAAAGACATCCGGCATGTCATTTTTTGTTGTTTTCAGATGGGGTCATGAACGTTACACTTCTACTAATAAAATAATTCAACAACAAAACAAACGGAGATTACGAAATGTGAACCCACCTTCACAATCTCAACTACAGCTACACCAGCCCAGACGGATTGCTTTATAAGTGTATTACAACGATGCAGATGAATATTAGAACACACCGCCACACGGTAACTGTGCGTTAGTTGCCTTTTCTCATCAGAAAACGGCTGTACGTTGTGTTGAGCTAGCCTTAGTTGAGGTAAGCCTCAACTAAGAAAAGGGCGAATGTTGGAAATTTTTTTCGAAGAGTAGGCTTTAATTACCAAGAAAACTACGTCGCAATGGGTAAAATGCATTGGGAACGTGCAAAGATTTCCGTTTATGTATTTTGCAGCCATCCAACACTTGTAGTTAGTGTGGCTTACTCATCGTGCCGAACTGAACGAGGCAACTGGGGAGACTCCTCGTTCAGTGATGGTTTATTATACAGAAATATTGGCCAATACGAGGTTACAATCTAAGAAACATTACCAATTTGTACGGTGCATGTTCGCAAATTATTTTTGCCAAAGTGGAGAGGAGACGTTTATTTTCTTGATGGCTCCATTTATTGAGAACAAAAGCAATCACTAATGATGAAACTGATCTGGGCAGCACGCACAGTTACCTAGCACATCGTTTTGGTTGTGCCCCCATCTTACCAACTCTATGGAATTACACCAGGGTTACTTTTGCAGTCGGACATATAGGGCTTGTACACTGTCTTTCCCTGACAGCTCCCATTGAAAGCGCGCTCACAGCCAGGAGACGGGCCAGTATCAACAGAGTTGTTTCGAATATACATCTCGCAATTACACGAACCTGAAATAAAAGAGTGACTTAGCATCGAGAAAATTAACATGACAGCAGGTGTACATACAAGGACGTGTATCTCTTTTTAACTGTGTTTCTTTGAGTATTTAATCTCATTGCTTACCTGTTAACACGGGCTAAAGCGTTCAAAGAGAATCAGCCGGATAATTTCATACCACACACCGCAAAAAAAAAGGCAAAGTTCACTCCAATTACTAAGATCACACAAGTTTGGTACCCAACAAAACAGGAAGGTTATACGAAAAGAAACCAAGTAACGAAAAGATATTGCTGAAAGTGGTTGCCACCAACTAAATTCCGCCTTCTTATGCCTTTTTCAGCTGTTTTATAAAGACTCGTAAGAGAAGGCTTCCCTTTCAGCCAAAACTGAAACAAATATTTCTCGCTCCATCATTGTGTCCGCGTATGAAGGGCATTCATTCAGTAATATAAGTTTAATTTACAAACACCTAATTTTATATTGGTTTGCATCACAATTTTTCTGGTAATTCAAATAAACTAGTATTTCTTATCAAGAACTCTGTGCAAGCAAACTGCTGTATTTTTACTTAGGAACATGCATACGGGCGTATATACGCATGTCTTGGTTCGTGCTTCTCACCCACATGTGAACATATCGGCCGAACTGAAGAAAATACCGTTTATGTTATGCTACGGATCCCGTTGAATTTACTAAGCTCCGATCCAGTTACGGTTCAAAAACATCCTGTACTGAACCGACTGGCGAATTGGTTCGCAAGTTGTAACCTGTTCGCGAACGTTTTCGGTGAGTGAAACTATTGGTTTGGCAAACAAATTAGCTCCAAAACACGCTGTGAAGGCGCCTGGAAAGCAAAGCTGTGAACAACTCCCACAATAATTGTCAATGCGATGTCACTTGAATTCACACACGCGCTCTACAAAGAGTGAAACCAGGGATTCTGCCAGCCGTTACCTTGGATTCGTGGGAGCGGTGTACCGAACGCAGCAGCTTAGACCACGGCAGAAATAAAGCGGGGGACAGTGCCGCTGTAGCCCATCCGTGCGTGGGCAGAAAGAAATCGGCGAGGAGAGTCTTTAAAAGGGTGCTAATGTGGAAACCTAGGGATCATGAGCTGCTAGCGTGGGGCTACACCACCGCGAGTTTGAAGCGCAGGCACCGAAACAATTCGCAATGTGAGCTTAGTGATTCATATTTGTACAGATTCAGACTGGTTAGTTTTGTAAGTTTTAGTATTTTGCGAAAGCTGAGGGAACTTGTATAATCGCTTTTTAACGGAACCAGTTGCTCATTGCACCTCTTGTAGTACTTGTTAAAACACAACCGGATTGGTATTCAGTAATTTACATTAATGGCAAGCAGTGCGAAAAAGGGGCCCACTAGCAGCCAGATGTTTGTATTTGGTCTCTATGTTTTGCTTTCCCGCCACGCTATCCAATTCCTAACGTATCTGCGCCGTACGAAACTTACTTCCGGCGGGTCAGGGTTACCTATGAGGGGCTGTCGAACATGTTAATCTGTCCGTGTGATGGAAGCGCGCAATAGACGAGAAGCTCCGCCACAGCAGGCCTTAAACAACCGTCGCTAAAGCAGACGACAATGCCAGCGGAATGGTCTCGCCGACGTGCCCGCCGGATCGAGCGCGAGGAACGCTTGGAAATAGCGCTCTATCGCTGCAGCATCTACACTGTTCTCCAGGAGTGAAAAGCGCCTTCTTCCTCCCCAGCCGCGTTGGAGGTTTCTTGCCCCGCACGCCACGAAATAATCATTGGCTGGTAGAGGTAGAAAGACTTGTTTTAAAATGCAAAAACCGTTTTGGAGTTTAAAGCCGCAATAAACATTTAAAACACAATTCTGGTTTATTTAGAATATGGTGCTTGGGCAATTGTATTGACAAATGTTAAGATTTAGGATACCTTTTATATAATACATATGTAGTAGTTACTATTTACAAGCTAGTTTCTCGGCCACCCCGTTCTTGTGGTGTCATAGGACTACTGATAACAACCGAGATGGGTTAGTACTGTAGTATATATTTTCTGCTGATATTTTTTTAGTAAAATCCCAATGCTTTCAACACAATCTCCCATCACGCTTCATGTTAAACAGCTAGAGATAGGCATGCCTTCCTGAGATTCACCTCGGTTTATTCAAAGAGAACTTGTTCAAACCCCCGATGCTTGTCAGTTGTATTTTAAGCAAAACATCAAAGAGGAGCAACGTCACTGCTACCTATAAATGCGATAGTTTATCCACCGAGAATTGTTTTCTCGCTCATCTTTAGGAGCTGTTAGACAAAATTTTTAAATGTTAAAATCGAGTTTTAGCTTACGCGCAGTCATTATTTATTCGTCTGAGAACTGTATTTCCTTTTGCGTTAGCTATCATAGACATCTCCGCACCATGAATTCAAAGGCGTTCCACCCAACTGCCGTTCTCGTTCTGTCTAAAAATATTGTAGAGTCATAACGGGTTTTGCGATTACACACGGAAGTGTTTTTGTCACGGGAAGAACGAGAAAGGATTCCTTTGGGAAGACACTCCTTAGTTTGTTCACGGCAAAGATATACCACCGGAACTAGTAGTGGTATCGCAGTAAGTAGAGTTACAGTACTAAGTCAAAGCAGATCTCCGAAGAAATTTTCGCAAAAAGAGAGAAAATACCCGAACAAGCGGAAACTATCAGCGTTCGGCGAATGGGATAGTATGGTGCTGGCCTGCTTTAATGCGCTCAACTGCTTCTTCAGTTTTGTGTCCTTTAATTCAGTGCTTAATAATCTCCTCCATTGGTTTCACCGTTAGAGGAAATTTGACCTTCATTTGACTGCAGCGGCGCCGTATCTATGGCGACACATCACGTAACGCCACAGGCTGACCTGCGATGACGGGAGCGTTCTCTATCCACCACTCGCACCGCTGCCGGCTAGCGCATAAATTCTCCGCGCAGTGTCGTTGCCTTACCATCTCGCCATGCGCTTTAAAGCTTTCGCACGGAAGAGAGCGAGGTTGCGCCCTCTTCTGTAAGCGTTGCGCCGGAGCTGCAAGCTTGAGCCGTCGTCGGATGCCGGCGTTTGATCACCCTGTTGGTATCGCCCGGCAAGCCGCTTACTGGAGAGGTTCTGAAATGTCAAGCCCCCGAAGCTTGCGTCATAGTAAGAAAGAGCGAACGAAACACGAAACACGAAATGCCCAGAGAGCAAACGGCGCGTGAACATGGACAACAACCGCAACATAGGGGAGGCTGTGGATGAATAGTCTCATAATTGCAGATAAATCAAAAGGGGAACAATTGAAACAAACACTTAACTACACTAACCCCCGCTTTCGCTTTTAAATATATACGTTTAGCTGGGCTAGAAGCCTGGAAAAGATACAAAGTCAGTGCAATAAGCTAAGAGTGTTCTCGCCTATATCTATAATATCTGTATCTGTATTTGTCAAACGCGATGCGTTGTGCGCTATGCACATCCTGAAAAACTACCGACGGTGCTCGCTGCCTCCACCCTGATAAGTTTCGAACTTGTTAGAGGTAGGCCAAACTAAGACTTGTTTAAAGCAAACTCCTCCTGTTGGTGTTTAGTGTTTTTGTTGGATTAAGAAATTAAGAAAGAACTAAGCTAATATTATTGCCGTGGGAGCTCTGTGCGGAATACGTACCGAACTCTGTGCAAATTTATCTGGGAAAAAACGTTCTCCTTGAGGCACTATTCTTGGCCTTTGAGAAGGCTTTCGATAAAGTACCTCACGCCCGGCTGCTACTCGAACTTTCCCGCTTAAACCTACACCCGGATGTTCTTAATCGGATACAAATTTTTGGAACCCACCTCAAGCAGTTTGTTCATGTAAATTTGAAACCTTCCTGATTATCCCCTCTGCTATCTGGTTTTACCCAGGGAACAGTGCTGGGCCCAATAAAATTTCTAATTTACATTGATCATCTGCCGCTTACTGTCTCATCTAATATTCGTCTTTTAGCAGAATATTGCTTAATTTACCGTCCCATATTAACCTCACACGATACCACTATCCTTCAACAAGAATTACCTAATATCGAGGAATGGCGCCTGAAATGGCTGATGAAAATTAACGTTAGCAAGACCTCATTATTTTCCTTCAAAATACGTCGCAATATCTTAAATTCCATGTTTGTCTGTACTAATGCCGCAATTGTTGCCACGTACTCATTCAAGCACATAGGTATTATCTTCTACCCGCCGCAGTGGTTCAGTGGCTCATGTGTTGCGCTGCAGAGCACAAGGTCGTGGGTTCAATTCCCTGTCGCGGCGGCCGCTTTTCTGATTTAGGCGAAAAGCAAAACTGCCTGTGTGTACGAGATTTTGGCGCACGGTAAAGATCCCCAAGTGGTCAAATTTAGTCAGGAGCTCTCCACTACGGCGCGCCTCATCGCCTGCGTTGCATCGGAGAGTTAAACCCTACAATCAGGTATTATCATCTCCCATGATCTAACTCGGACCCATCAAATCAACTACATTACTAATTCTGCTTACCGTGCCCTCGGCTTCATGCGCAGAAATCTGTCCTCCGCTCCGACTTCAAATAAATTATTAGCGTGCAAAACATTTATCTTGCTGAAATTAGAGTACTCCAGTGCTGTCTTTGACCCACATAAAGCTAGCCTCACGCACTCCATCGAAACCGTTCAAAATCGTGCTGCGTGCTTCATTCTATCAGTATGCTTTTTTTCCTTATAGCCTCTAACCAGAAACGTCAGCTCCACCTGCCATCAATGCAATCCCGCCACCAGATATCTCGTCTTTGCCTTTATCACCAATTTTTTTTACGCTCTCCCCCTCAATAACCTTATCATAGTTCCAGCGCATCGTATTTCTCACCGCTCTCACCCCAGGGACCTGTATGTCCCAAGTACCCTGACCACAACTTTTCCACGTTCACTTTTTATCTTCACTGCGCACGAATGGAACGACCTTTCCGCCAACATTGCCACTATTAGCAGTAACGCCAAATTCACGAGTGTCATTTTAAATGCTTATCTTGAGTAATCGTGTTCTTTGTATTTGTTGCCATGCTGCTGATGTGTTTGCGAACCCCTCATGTAATACCCGCCGCCGCTTCGCCACCCCCCTCCCCGCGTGGGGCCTTTGAGGTTCTAATAAATGAAATACCATAAAAATAAAATAATTTCAGGCCAAGTGGTTTTGGTTTTCCCCTGGAAACAATTTTCTCATTAAAGATGTGCCTTTAATGCACTGAAGCTACTCGTGTACTAGGCAGCGCAATGTATATTGCAGGCCTGAAGAGTAGGATATACCACCTCGGTACATATGACCTACATTGAACTCTCGACATATGGAACGTTTCGTGTGTTGTCTGCATCACAAAAAACACCGCCGGTTGCAGAGATCGGACCCGCTTCCGTATGTCCAAAAGACAGCGGCTGAGCTACCAACCGTCTGTTGAGGTGCCCCCTCGTCGTGTATTTAAACGTTCCAGATGTGAGTGCTATTGTGTTTGCTCGTCCTTGCCCTCTGTTCCCACCGCCAGCAGGAGCACAGCTTTCAAACATTCGTGGGCATGTTCTCTCATGTTGTGACGAGAAAGGGAGCATTGACAATGCCGTGACTGATCTGAAGGGGAACACGGGAGAAGAGATACCAAAATTATAGTGTATGAAAGAGAGAACCTCCACGTGGCGTTGACCGTGCATTATCTACAACTGATTGATGGTCCAACCATTTCCTTTTCAGCCGGTAGCCGTATTTTCTTTTTGTTATATTCAGTTTTTTTTCAGGTTCAGCGGCCTATAAAATAACGTTCCGGGTTCAGGAACTGTTGGGGCAAAAATACCGGTTGGGTTCTAGTTTTCAGTTCGGTTCGGTTCCCGTTCGAATACCAGCATAAAACGGAACAGTCTCAAGCTATGTGTGAATTGTAAGTGGAAAGAAATATAAAATCTCCTACAGCATCACTAGGACACACGTTTGGGATATTCATAATTGAATTTCCACGTTCAGATAGGGTAACAATTTTGTGTTGATATAATACAGCAAATCTCATATAGATATTATATTGAAGATGTACCCACTTTATTTGCTTAAAATAAGATAACAAAACGATTTCGTAAATTAGGTGTACACACAAAAGCACAGTTAACGTGTTGCCCTGAGAAGCAAGTTGTTTAGTACGTATGACATGGTACTTACACGCCGTTTAATTATTTTGGGGAAATATTCATGCACATCTCCCCAGACGAGTAAATTCCCACAAATGCTATGTACAACCACCACAGCGGAGAGCCACGTTTAAAAACTTCAAGGTCCACTAAAAATACCAAGGTATGTTTTACAATAAGTATCCTTTAACACTGCGTTATACACACCCTAAAAAAGTCGGAAACACTCAAAAACCAAAATGCAAATTTATTGCAACCAATGACTTGATTGGCCTCTAATCAAAGCAATGAATTTCGTAGTCACCAAAATGGGTCACGGTGCACAACTTTTCGCGCTGCCTTCATGAAGCTAGAATCTTCGGTCTTAAGTAATCAATCGCAACAACGGGCATACCATGTGGTCTTTAATAGATGCGACTCGATTTCGATTCTGGTGATGGAGTTTTTCGCCATCACCAGCTGCAAATAAAACGTTGCTGTGATGTTTGTAAAAGGCATAACACTGAAAACTATCACACCGATGATCCGATGTTAGCGCCGACGTTACGCGTACCTAAATACCCTGTCATGCTTGCAGTTTGCACAAAAACCTGAAGATCTGATCGATGAACCCTTTAAGTAGTGTACAACTTACGAGGGGTACAACTGCTATGTAATATATATTTTCAATTCACGGTATTATATCAACACAAAATTGTTGCCATAACTTAACGTGGTAGTTCAATTATTATTATTACACACGTGGGTCCTAGTGATGCTCTTTAAAACGAGAGATTTCATATTTCATTCAACTAACAATTTACAAATGACTTGATGAAATAATACCACTAGTGTGTGAACGTTTCGCCGAACACAGTAGCTTATCTTAACCATTTTATTGGAGCTGCAAGACTCCATGAAGCTCTAATGACTAAACTAAAATTTTCTGTGTAACTCTCGTGTCACTGGTCACGGGCGTACAGAAGATGGTTGTTTCTTGCTAAAACTTTAAATTACTCATGAATTCGAAAACCGGCAGCTGGCTTCGGGTTATGTTTAACGTTTGGTGCTCACGTGCATCTGAACCGATGTTCCATTAGGCTCCCACCAAGTTTCATGTTTCAAGATGGTTTTCAGACAGGTAAATTACATTCTGAAGTGGAGGACGAAATAACCACAGCCTAGCAGCTTGACGGCCCTCCCTTCCCGGGAGCTACATCGGCAACAAAGGTAGCGACAAAGTAGGTAGGAAGAAAGAAAGCAGCAACGCAATTTTTAGTGTTAAAAAAACAGTTGAATGCTTATACACAGACTAGTTAAATCCTGGTTTAACTTCCCTATATCAGGGAAGGTAAACGGCGGTGTTTCTTCACGCACTTGTTCAAAACCTCAATTTTCTGGAAAAATAGACTGGCTCTTCTACTTTTGGTCATTTACCTGCACCTTGAAGTTTGTAAAAAGGCGTTTACTATGACCTTGGTTGCGTACTCAAGTTCTTCAAAAGCTAGTTCTTTCACCAGCTTAGAATTGCTCGTGAATAACTTCAGGTCTACGTTGAGTATTTCGACCCGAAAATGTATCGGTTTTGGCATGCCACACCGGTTCAACTTCAAACCGAGAAATGGCCGCTGTTTATTTCTATATTTTACAGATATACATTGTTTGGACTCGTCACGATCCCTAAGTTTGTCTGGACTTTGTCAAGTAGGCAACATCGCAGCCCAATTTTCCTATTATAAATCTGCAGAACCGGAACTGTTTCTCGCAAAAAATGTTCCACATTAGCGACACACTTACTCCTCAATGGGTTAATATTCTCGGCACTTGCTGCCATGACATACCGAATATATTGCATTTGCTGGTATAAAACCGCCGAGATGTACCACAGCAGAAATTCGGCGGCGCTGATTTGTATTTGGGTGAATATGAGTCAGCAACTATTGTGGTTGTGAAACAAAAATTAACCCCATTCAAATGTTCTTCAGGTGTACCTTTTATATAGAAAGCCAACTTTTCTTCCATCTTGCGGACAATGTTTTCGAGACCTCTTTACAGAGAATCAATCCGTGCTTTCTAGGGGGGGGTGAGGAGGGTGCGCATGTGGCAGTTTCTTTTTTTGCCGCACAGCGTTACTAACCAAGTCGAGCCGAGTTTTAACGCCGCCACCAATTTGACCTCCATTTGGCCGAATTTGGCCCTTCTCTTCGAATCGCTATTTGACCACCTAGCTGGGTAGGTTATGGCCACGTACGGCGCCGCACGTCAGGCTAAGAAAAGCGCCGCGCTCGCCTAGTCAGTGCAAACCTTGGCCATGGATGGCAGCCAGGCCATGTCGTCTTATCTCAGCATTTTTCGGGAGTGGTGGGCTTTGAGCAGTTTCGCAACCGGTGCCTGAACACCCCGCGAAAATGGCCGAGTGAGCTGCTTCACTCAGAAGTGTGCCGAATGCCAAGCGCGCAGAGCTGGCGTTGGAGACTGATGAAAAGTGTCCTAAACACTGCTGACAGTTATGTTTCGCCACAGACCTAAGCAGAGCCATCATACCTGGGCCAACGCTGTGTGTATACCTAAATAAGATAATTACAGACACATCAATGGGTAACAAAGCGAAACAAAACTTAACCATGCAAACCCAGGATTCCAGCACTGCGGAACAAAGACTCTAAAACTAATCCCTATGAGTCGCCACCAAACATGGTCTCATTGTTGGGTATTACGACAACTCCCCCTCAGGAACATTCCCTGTGCTACAGGGTGGTCACCGAAATACTTTTCGCCTACATATAATTGCAATGGCATGAAAAAAAGCTGGCGCTTCAGTAGCTGGAAGTATCTGAACACCCACGTCCACGTGTCATTATCACTTTACCTTCTTAACCCGCACGTTTTATTCAGGGAAATGCATGCTTGGATTTCTTCGTTTCATTTGCCGAAAGACGCTAATTTCCCATCGCGTGAGGACAGATTGAAAGAAATACTCTCCGAGGCAGCAAGAGTACTTTTTGGACGATTGGCCATAGTAGGCAGTTAAGCTAACGCACTGATGTAAATTAGTTGACAGGTGTCCTTGTGGCTAATGATGTTCGAGCTTGAACACGGGTCTGTGTGATTTATTAGATGTAGAAAACAGCTGATTTTTAAACCAACTTTCTTCTCTGCTCCTTTTTCTTTTCTCTCTTTCACAAAGTGTAAATTAGGGTAAAATTGCGTAATGCTTGCGGTAACTTGTTTTCACCAATGTATTTCAAATATCAGTCTGTTAGTGTTACGACTGTGACACACTGTAACGTGGAAGTGTTTGGCGCGTGATTGTTTTTTCTTTTCGGTGCAACAAAATGTTCTCGTACAATTATGATTTACGCGCCCGCGAAAAATCAAAAGCCTAATTCTTATACCAAAATCGCTATGAATTTTGTAATACTGGAAAACAGCATTCAGTTCTCAGCGGTCTAAGCAATACAATAGTTATTCTTAGTTTACTTAAAAACCAAAATTTTGGTGTGCCTCTCTGTCCCTCTAATAAGCATCCCGGCCAACACTAGAAGGCAGTTTTGAATTAAATGTTTATGTGGGCAAAAAATTTTCAAGCTGCCTAATCTGGTGACAACTTTCCCATTTTTTAACATTACTGAGCAAAAGGAAAACATTACGCAGGGTTGCCGACAACGTCCAGGAAAAAGGCATACTTGCAGTGTTCGTTTATTTCAAAATAACGCGCTGCTTCACTTTTACCTTATCAACTAAAAACACGCCTTCAAAAAACAAACTTTTTGTTTAAAAAAGTGCTCCAGGTGTCTCCGCGGGGCAGCATTAAAAACCTAACACTGGAAAGAAGGCTCCAGTATATGTGTATGGGCCAGTGATCTCCACTAGAGTTGCTGGATGGCGCTTCGAGCTTTCCGGCCCACGGCTCCCGGAGGTTCGAGCGGTCGTCCCGGACGTCCGGCCATTCCAGCATAGCGCATGCTGCGCATGGGCTGGTTTCGCACGCATTCCGCCAAACATGCCTACTTGTTGCGCCGTCAACTGCACAAGCAGACCAGAGTAGTCGTCGGGGAAGACGTTCCACTTGGAAGTATTACAATATTCTGTACGACGTGCGTGATATGCAGCGAAACGCAAATGTCATCACTGTCGTTTTTAAGCTGTGACTCTTGTTCCGCAGATTCCCTTGCTCTAAGCCGGAGTTATACCGGCGTTGGGTGGCAAACATCTACCCTAGTTACACGGCAAAAGTAACCGCAGTTACGTTTAACCGTGGTTACTAAACTTTAACCGCGGTTATAGCAAACTACGGTTTTGGATGTTACAGGCGAAATTGCAAGTTTGGTGACCGCAGTTACTTGGTTATGAGCGCAACAAAAATAAATTACCACACTTTTAACTTCACGATAAAAGCAAAAGACAACCAGTGTAGACAAAAAGAAATGTAGTTAAAGCATTCACTTCTGACACAAACGCAACACACTCGTGCGCGGCGAGAGGAGGGGCTTCCCCAACAGCTCGCAACCGGCTTGGTTTGCTTGGGTCTGTTCGGTGTTGCGAACTTTCAGCTTAGCGTCGCGGTATATATTTGGCCACCGCTATCTCTACAACTGCGAATTACAATCTATAGCGCAAATTTTCAGCGCACTAAAATCCATTTTCTCGCACGCGGAAGTTCTTTTCCGCGATCAGGTTCATTTCGAAGAGCGGCGATGCGATAAGCTGTTGCATCCGTGGTCTGGGCCGATTCGGGCCGCAAGCAGTGCCGTGCGGGCAGGCGCGCCGGTGTGTTTACAGGTACGGCCAATGCGCGCGCCGATCGTTTGCGAGTGCTGCAAACGCTTCAAGATTGTCTGCTATATCTATTTTTGGCGGAAGACGCGCGGAATTTACAAATTTAGCACGGCTTCTATCGTAGTTGGTCGGCCGGATCGGGAAACGAGCCGCTGCTGACGGGCAGTCGCGCTGATTGCGAGAGCGATGCAAAGAACGCAAGCGCGTCTTGGGGACAGCTTTGAGGCGCCCGCTATTTGAGAACCTTCGTCTCTTCCGAACGCCAGGTGATTTTTTTTTTCGCCTCCGCTGATGCGCCGCCGCTTGCGTCCGAACTGAATTGTGAGATTTTGAGCACTGTGGCTGCGGAAACTGTGGTTAGCGTGACCGAACTGAGGCTGAGGTGGCCAAGCTGAGGTGGCCAAGCAGTTTGCGTTAACCATGGTTAGCGACGTAACCGCAGTTTCGTCTGTCATATAACGCAGCAAACTGCGGTTTTGTCTAACGCGGTTTGCCTAACTCTGGGTAACTGTGCCCGTGTAACTAGCTGTCCATCCCCAGGCAGCAGGCGCTGCAGTGACCACTTTATTGACAACTGTTTTTACAGAATGGGCGCACGAACTCGGCTACACGCTGACGCCATGCCCACGTTGTGCTCTTTCTAGGATAAATCCCAAGCATAAAGTTATAGCATAAATCCCGTTAGAGCTGCGTCGTCTCCTCTCAAACCAAGACCCAAGTGACATTTTCGTTATCCTTTGCAATTAAATTCTGCTTCATATTAACGTCGCATATTTTTTTATGGCATAAGTTGCGATCTGAACGCGATGTGTATAGCCAAAATGCAAGAAAGTGAGAACAAAATGTCAAAATGCGCCAGTAGGGACGCTTATCAGCGGTTGAGAAGCATAGCAGACGCCTGAATTCCGGGACGAGCCGTTGAACTTCCGGTGGCCGTGCGCGCGCCCGGCCGCGACTGCGGCGAAGCGCCATCCAGCAACTAAGTGGAGATCAGTGGTGTGGGCAGTCGAGCACAGCTCTATCAAACCTACTGAAGCAACACTCCGTCGAATTTATGACGGGCAGTCACACGAAGGTGGAAGAGCTCGCGAGACGGACGTGAACGAGGAGAGAAGCATTTACGTCGCAGGGATTGCAGAAGACTATCTTCTTTTGATGACATTCGCAGCGCACTGGGAAGACACGGGGACGCTTTTTAGGTTCATTCTGGTTGAAAATTCTGCCGTCTTGTACAGGCGGCCTAATCTTGTATTTCACACGTTTCCCAAAGACAACAATTCTCATATTTTTGTCTGGGGTTTTAAGACTTTTCATGAATTATCTTCTTTGATTGCGGTTTGTTTTCGTTCATGATGTGGCACTTGTGAGGAGCATTACGAATGTGCGTCAGCGAAACAAGCTTTGAAAGCACTGTAATTGCTCACCTTCCTCGGAGTCTGGGTCCAGAGAGGTTACTACATAGACACTACAACTAAAATTTTTTGCATCCGTGTATACAAGAACCATTTTCTCGAATGCTTCGATGTCTGAAACACAAAGCGTGAGTTTATTATTCATGAGGACGGTCGCATCGGACTATGAAGCTTCTGTATTTAGCCAGGTTTTCAGGAAGTCCTTGCAACTTCTTGAAGTACATACGTTTTGTCTCAGAACAGTTTAATAAGCAACAAAGAAACGATTGGGTTTAAATCCTTGTACTGCACATGGCAAACCCTGTGAACAGTAATTGGGTAATCCCCTCAGAATCACTGGGTAACACTTGTCTTTGTATCTAGAGAAAGCCAGGAGGGTTGGAAGGAAAATGTTATAAATATATTTTATGCGCAAGAGATGAATGAAAACTTTCACATGTTGATAATTTGTGCGCAATCGCGCATGACCTTTTTTATGCTAATCATCTCAATTTTTGATATTGTAGAAAATTTTAGTACATCGTTTTAGTGGATTGTTTTTGCTTATCGCCACACACCTCGAAAAACTGCCATTTACACGCAAAATGGCAACCCTATTCCTAGATGTCTGTTTTTTTCTTTTCAGCGGTACATTTTCAATAGGTGTCACTTGGGGTAGAAAGGCCGGACGATGCGTCCATATTTTAGTAGTGAGTTCTCTACCCGTTGGTAATAAGACTGGGTGACAACCATTCGTTTTACTGGACGTTTATTTCAGGAAGCCTTTTTAGCGGGAAGTTCCAACTAGAGACGAGGCCGTGTGGAATGTCGGCATGTGCAATTGACTACAGACAGCTGCCGCTACGATATAATGAAGCTTCACTGAGCCGTAGAACGTACGCCGCGAAGGGCTTTACAAAGCCCGCAGACAGATAACGCTATGGGCTCCAGTGCCACGGCCGCGGCGGAAAGTTTATTCGTGTGCTGAACTCGTTGCTGTGCTTTCTCTTATTCCGCGAAATAATTTTCGAAACTGCATTTAGGAACTTCATCACGGTAGCGTCGGTTGTGCACGCTATACCACGTCGCAATCTTGTAGATTTCTGTACACCTTGAAGCATTTATTCACAGAATTTCATTGAGTTCCCCAAAAACGCCAACCAGGGTCTTTCCTGATGCTGACGATAGGTCTAGTGTAATAAAACACATCCATTGCGCATAATAACAGCCGCATCAAATGTGCCCAATGCATAACCTGGAGTTCGTAACAATCAAAGCCGTGATTTCGTCGTGCTCTGAGCCGGAAACTTCAGTTTGCAGTAATATAGAGACACTTGTACGGAGACGAGCACTTTTTGTTTACTCAAGGGGCGTGGGTTTATTTATTACATTGATTATTTTTGTTTTGCTCAAAACCAAGTTTATCTGAGCTCCATTCGCGTTTCCAACCTTTCACCCTCGGCGCATGCTCCAGCCCATCTGGTCCCTTGCACCAAATAAGTCCAAACAAGAAAGACCACACCGTAGATACAAGGCGGGAATAGACGGTAGCAAGACGGTCTGAAATGTGGAAAGGGAAACGCTACCGGCCCCTTCTTTTCAAAAAACGTTTAGCCAGGCGATGTCTTCATGTACCGCTCATGATAAAAGATATCCTGTGATAGATTGCTTGTTGCACTTCTCTCAATTTTTGTCCTAGATGGGTGGTGGTAATTTATTAAGAAAGGAGGGAACACAAAAGAACTCGGGATGTTGAACTCATCGAGGAGTTCTCCCTTCTAAAATCCAATCCATGGTAGAGAAGTGCGGCTTTCAAACGATAGGAGGAGATATTGAGAGGGCAGAAAGGGTTGAGTGGGGGAAAGCCCATGGCGCGTTCTTCGTGTCCAAGGCTCGTCGGCCACAAACGCCGACTGGTCCTGTCACTACCAGGGAGTTGAGGAGGTGCTGGAAGACCTCCCGTCAGAAGGAGTCCGATCCTGCGGTGAACAGGAATTCTTCCAGATTGTAGCTTGGTGCACCGAGTCCATGGAGTGTGATCTGGAGTTCCTCTCTCGCGGTGTCATACTGGCGGCAAGAGCACAGTAGGTGCTTGAGCGTCTCAGGCTCTTTGCAGTCGGCCTAGGTGGGGGACGCCTGGAGGCTTTGGTGGTGCAGGCGGGCTCCCAGGCTCCAGCTACTAAGCCGCACGCGAGACAGGAGCGACCTGGCGTCTCTGGTGATGCGTCCGGACAGGACCCGGGGGCCTGACCACTGACCGCTCGGGCAACCGGATGCAGGGCCTCCACCACTCGGGCAAGGATAGTCCCTGAAGCGTCAAATGACCCCACTTCCCGGGAGGCTAGTAGCCCTTCATGGTGAGCAGAACCATTGGCCAGGGCATCTGGGACCTCGTTGCCAAAGATGACATCTTCAAAAACGGCTTGAAAAAGACACCTCAGAAATTTCTGCTTTTCTTGATAAGGCCCTAAATTAAAAAGCAACGTCTTATTTGCCCAGGGATGATATTTATTGAGTTTTGAAACAATTTCACCGTCCGCTTTTCTTTGAACTTAACAAAGCTTCAAAGTGTTCTTTCGAATGTAGGATACCAGCCGTTTGAAGCCGACCAACAAAACATTTTTTTTAAATAAAAACTTTATTTTAATTAACTAAACCCTTTTTTAAAAAATCTGGGCTTGCATTCCCTAAATACCAAATCTATTTGCCGTTAGTTCACCTTGAAAAGCAGACTGCGTCCTTAGTGCTCGTCCCTTCCCCACCGCCCATGGTGGGTCACGTTCACACTTTGCTTTGTTCGGGCTTGCTTATTTTTAGGTTTGCATTCCTTCTGTAGTTGCTATTTCTATGTCACAAAAACATGCTGGTTGGTTTATAATACATTGCAATTGCAATTGCTTGTTGATTTATAATAAATTGCAACTTAAAGCTACAAAAAAACAACATGATATTTAAGCCGTACAATAAAAATGTCGAGAAAGAAATCCCCATTATATTCAACGGGTCCAAGGTAAACTGAGTCACAGAACAAAAGTTCTTAGGTGTTGGTTTCAAGAACAACTTTCGTGGAATAAGCATATTACTCACCTGCCCTCCGAACTCTCTAAAATAAATGTCTCGTATATAGACTTGTCCATTTGATACCACTATGGTTGAAACAAAACCTATACAATGCTCTCATTTATTCGAAACTATGTTACGGGATTTTGTTGTGAGGGACCACAAATAAAAGTAATTATAGCAGGCTCATTTTATTGCAAAAAAATAATTTTGCGCATATATTTAGATTATCGTGGCTGTTACGCAGATTTGAGGACAAGTCCTTTATTTACTGAATATTCGATGCTTCGAGCTGACCAAATCTATTACTTGAAGGTTCTGCACACCATTTATAAGCAACAGACCCATAACCAAGTTAACAATAAATCTTCTGCCTACCATCCGAACGAACTATTTCGGGGAATCGTTCCTTTACCAGTACATTGAAATAATAAATATATTTGGAGAAACATTAAACTTCGACGCCAGTGAACTTTCGTTTAAAATACAGGTCAAAGAAATGTTACTTAAGCAAAACGCTCGCAATACTGATATATAATTAAGGGTTCGAAGTATATGTCTACATGTTCCCCTAAAGGTAGAAATTAAAAACAATTACAAACAAAAATATATTAATACGTAGTTGTGAAATAGTATTGTAAGTGATGAAAGCTCATGCGTACGGATTACTGCGTTTATGTGTACATTGTGATCCCTTTGTGAATTTCAGACCTATGCTTTGTATAATACAAAACAAATGTAGCAATGACTTTGCTTTGTGCTATTTCTCTATTACGATTGTGCTATCATGCTTAAATTTGTGAACAGACGTGTTGTTATGTACTGTGTAAATCGGGTGGCTGAGGCCTCTGTCAGGCCACGTTCTCCTTTAGTATCAGCCTCCCCTTGGTTTTTGCCAAGAAATAAAAAATCAAATCAAATCAAATATTGTCGTGTAGACAAAAGACAGTGCAGCTGTCCTAAAGGAAGAAAAAGTTTATTTGAGCAAACATGCGCTCCCATGCGGTGAAGGAGCAGTCGCCAAACTGACGTGCGTAGGCGAGTGTCAGCCAATCAAATGCTGTGGGGTTGTCTTCGCGGGAATTTATTTTTGGGCGCGAGTGTTTGTCGAACAATCGAATTACGTCCAGAACACTGTAGATCAAAGAAGATTATTCTAGGCCGTTGACATTTTCTCGGAACGCTGTCGCTATCAGAAGACATAATTTATGCTGCATTGGAAGAAAGAATGAAACACGCTCTACACTTGGCACAAAGATAACTCAGACCGCCGCAGCCGGTCGGTAAAAGCATAATACAAATAAACAAACCCGATGCATGGTTCGCGGCAATACCATTGATTGCATTGTTGGCTGGAATACTAAAGACAATTATCAGAAAATGAACTGGCGTCAGAAGGGGAAGGCGCATGCTGAGATCTGAGGAATCCGTCGGCGCTACCACACCACGACCGATGGCAATAAACTCGCAAACGACATCACTCGTGCTTCCCACAAGGTGGGCTGTGGGAAGCTGCACGAAAAAGAACTTTAGGTCGATGTTATACGTTTCACCACGGAGGAACCAATACCGTTGCGGCCAGTCGCACAAACGCTGCCACACAGAAGCGCTACTATGGCACTCACTCTGCACCCTTTGTGCCCCAAACAGCTTGCTCTCGCTGGTTAGAAGTTGGGGTTGAATAGAAGCGCAAGGTGGTCACGCCAATCAAGGGAACGACCCTTGTCTTCGCGTAACCAACTTTGCCGACTTGCCCTACGCTATAACATAACTCGAAGACGTCTTCTACAAAAAAGCACCAACTGCGACGCTGGCAGCTTGGCAGAATCGCGGTCGCCCGCGCTCCTGAGTGCCCTTGCGTACGATGTCTTCTTATGAGCGGGGACGGGCAGGGACCGGCATGGCGGCGTACACGCATGATTGCCGGTGTGCACACAATGACAGTAAATGTTCCTAATGTTTAGTAGATATGATGGAAAAACGTTCTGTGTTGGTGTAATTGTTTTTCTAATATTCGCCGTGAGTGAGCAATCTTAAAAGGAGAAACTAGTAAGGGGGTGCTTAATGAGGGAAGCTTTGCGCCGAGGGCTTTCAATTTGTCTAGTTCTGCTTGTGTGGGCGATAAGCAGGGCTGAGAGTACGTAAAGCTTGAGGTGAAGAGAGCTGTAATAGGCTGTATTTTTGGGAGGTGCCGTGGCCGCTGGCAGTTTTCCCGTGGATATAATATGGTATTTGTAGACCGTTTTGACTGAGTTTTTGTAGTGTGGAATCGTTGCCGCGATTTTTTTGTAGGTTGACTCCGAGTACGGGGAGGGTTTCAGCCGCGGTTATTCGATGGCGATTAAATGGGTTTGTATATGTGGAGGCCTGAAACGTGACAGTTTGCGGACTTAGAATTTTTTACCTCTCCGCGGTGGCACAACATTACCAACATTTCCTTCGCTTAAAACACCGTACTGACACTAACTTACAAATTATCATGTATACAATTGCTTGAGTATGGAAATAAAGCTTTGCAACTGTGCACCTCGGCTCGACGATTAAGGTTTGTTGTGTGTTAATTGAGTGGTTTAAAGTAATAGCAAAAGCCTCAGGGACTTTTTATATGTGCTCCGAAATACGCAGTTTTGAAAATGGAAGGCGGGTAAGTGCCCTCAGGCACAAACGAGCTGTACTGGTCGAGGTGCAATTGTTCATTCATGGGATAATATTGCTAGAATAATGCTTAACAATTCCGTTTCGAGTCGACACTTTCGCTCGTGGGATTCTACCAATTTGCATATATTATTCACGTTTTGCCACATAGCAATTAACTGGGGACTAGTTTGCGCATGCTCTGATAATTAATTTGTGGAAGGTTACAAGATAGACATTCTTTAAAGTCTTTAGTTAATATTGCATTGAAGAATCGGTTAACATTTGTGCACAATTTTTCAGTAACCGTTGAGGCAGTCGTCGACAATCCTCTTAAAAACAACAAGTAGTTTCTTATCTTTTGCTGGTACATTTGTCGTATTCTTGTTTATACAATCTCATAACATATGAGTGCACGCCTAGAAAGTTATGCCGTTTTGAAATGGTTTTGTTTGATTACGCATTGAGTAGCAGGCTTGTGCAAAAATTGTGCTGTAAATTTATTTAAAACTAACATATGAAATCCCAGTACAGCCAAGACATGTTGGTTTTATTTTACACTGAATGAAAGTTCAATTTGTGAATTAGGTCCTGTGCCAATTGACATTTATTTAATATTTCCGTCAAGATACCTTCGATGGCTACGAGCATGGCTAAATAGCTAAGCCCGGGTGAACTACTCCAGTATTTTGTATATAAATTTTTACGGTGTCGTTTTTATCATGCCTCAATCACCAACATATACTAGTGCCGTTAGGACATTCAAAAGAACCAATGTCATAAGCCCTTCACCCGACTGGGTGACAGATTCCTCTTGCACACCTATAGTTCATACTACAAGCTAGCTGCAACAATCTAGAAGCTAGATTGTTATCAATAGTGCGCCCACTGAGAGCGCCTAACTCGCCGTAAAGGGGGTCCTGAAAGGACATTCTCTTCTCCCCTCTCGGCAAGTGGCACCGCAAGGCCGCGTGCCTTTTGTCCCTTCCTTCGCGGTGAGTTAGGCGCCCTGCGGGGGACAACAATGTAGCCTTTAGAGTGCTGCAGCTAGCTTATGGTATGAACTATAACAACTCAGTGTGATTGGACGTGAGCAAAATAATACAGGTTTGTTCCAAAATATTGGTGATACAAGTATCACCTAACAGAAAAAGCCACGCAGTGCAGTTGCAGACCCTAAACTCTTAGGTAAACATAGAGGACAGTCAGGACGGTATCACAATGAATTAAATACAATATCAGCTACAATAATTTCTACATTTTTAAACTGCCTGCTACTCACCTTTTCGTTGCCCACAACTCTCTTCAGTAGGCTCTGATAGGAACAAACAAAAAAAACACAAAGCAAATGTAAATATAAACAAGCAACATTAAAATAAAAACCTATTCAGCAGTGCTACAATTAGGATGAAATGGGTTGAAATATTTTATATTTTTAAATTGCCTACTTGGTTGACACCTAGAAACCCTGAATACTTTATTGTACACTGAAAATATTAACAGAAAAACAAGCTTTTTTAGGTTTCGAATTACGGTTGTATCCTAGCTTAAAAAAAGTCCTATAATATTATCCCACCATTTCTTAACTCTTTCTTGGTTCACACCTCTATTTAAAAAAAATAATGTTTTTTACCGAATATAAAAGCTAATAAATGGATTCAATTTACGAGGCATTGCAATCGACAGTTTTTTTTAGTGGTTCTCTTCTTTTGAATGATATGAACGTCTTGCTGTTGTGTAATTTTTTCTCTTCCAAAATGCATTTTATTTTGATTTTGCTCGTTATTGTCGCCATGTATGACCAATGGTACCTGATTTAGCGTGGCGTAAATGTTTTTGATGAAGATTTCATTAAAGAATTATTTCAAAGCGCGGTCGGGTGGATGAATTTAAAGAAGAGCCGACAAGAAGATTGACCGAAAGGAACACCGACATATAGATCTAAATTACGACATCTCCGTAACTAAAAGACGAATATTCAATATACAGCTTCCATGCACACGCTAATAACGACATCGTCTGCAAATTGAAGCGTCTTTTATTTATTACACAGCTTCATCACAGCTTATTCTCAAAACCCATCATCAAAATTGGAATGGTCGCTTTTGTATACCGTGACATGTATACCGTAACTGAGGACAGTGCTGCACATCCAGCTGCAAATTAAAACATGTTTCAAACCTAACAGTTCACTGGTTGATGTATATTTTGAGCAGACAGCTGTTTTGAGACACTTTACGGGTGAAACACCAATTGGTGGTGGCCTGTTTATTAAGACTTGTTACCAGCGATAGTTTACAAGCAGGTGGGTCTCAAGTGTGTACAATCCAGTGACTGCCGTATCAGAAGGAATTTGGGGACCATGCATGGGCCCTGGTACCACGCATTGTGAATCACTAATTTTGGGTAATTGCTCAACATCTACTAATTACTGCTGCTATCTTAAAATAACATAAATACCCAAGAAAGTGGTGGGAAATACCACCGCCGGTAGCGTAGTGGTCATGGCACCAGACCGGTATTCTGGAGGTCGTGGGCTCGGATCCGACCCGGCGGGCATTTTTTCACCACTTTCTTTCTGACTGAAAAAATTCTTCATCTATTTCTATGAACTACCGCATTCCCCCCTTTGCTTTCCGAGGTTTTTTTGACTGCCAACTGTTATTCTATCTAATTCACCGAGCCCCTCATTTTCCCATTTCTGATTCGCTACAACAGAGCCAGGGCCTTTATTCTGGCAGTCTTGGTGCCAACGGTAGCTTAAGAGTGCTCAACGCTGTTCGACCACTCCCGACATGTCGTAGACACTCGTGTCGCGGCTCTGGGGTTAAAAAAAGGCCCCCTTCACCCTGAGTAGTCCGAGTGGCGCTGGCTACCACCTCCAAATGCAGTAAACAAAAATACCTTAAGTGGGCACGGGAGCAGCGCCAACGGCGTCGCATTCACCCGTGTTGTTTTCACCATGCAGGCTTTGCTTGCATTGCTCGTGTCATGGCTGCCCGTGGTATCGTGGTGCTCCGATTGCTCGTACGCACTCCCGCAAAACGTGGTTGGAAACAGCCACTACGCCTGCGTGCAGCTCCTAGGAAGACCTGACAAACGCAACTTTCATCGACCCCGACACGTGGATGGAACTCGACCTTCGGTTCCCAGCCCAATCTTCAGCGACATCATCTTCCCCGGCACACATATACGAGCTGCCTCCCCCGGCAGGCTTCAGTGGGCACGGGAGCAGCGCCAACGGCGTCGCATTCACCCGTGTTGTTTTCACCATGCAGGCTTTGCTTGCATTGCTCGTGTCATGGCTGCCCGTGGTATCGTGGTGCTCCGATTGCTCGTACGCACTCCCGCAAAACGTGGTTGGAAACAGCCACTACGCCTGCGTGCAGCTCCTAGGAAGACCTGACAACGCAACTTTCATCGACCCCGACACGTGGATGGAACTCGACCTTCGGTTCCCAGCCCAATCTTCAGCGACATCATCTTCCCCGGCACACATATACGAGCTGCCTCCCCCGGCAGGCTTCAGTGGGCACGGGAGCAGCGCCAACGGCGTCGCATTCACCCGTGTTGTTTTCACCATGCAGGTGTGTAACAAGTATTCATTGCATGCTAGAAAAAATGATGATCCATTCCTATTGCTGTTCCCGTGCCCACGGGTGTTGTGCGAGACCGTTGCTGAGTGTTTTCTATGGCCTCATTACTGCTGTGTTCAGGTGACGTAGAAGAGAACCCGGGCCTACTACTCGCTCTGAATCATTGTTAGAAGTTGAGTCATTGCCTGATAACCCCGCTGAACAAATGAAAATTGTGTTTCAACTGCTGAAAGACATTCATTTACGCTCATCTCAAAGTTCGAAGAGTCAAGCAGAATTAGTAACAGAAGTAAAAACGATTAGGACCGGCCAAAAAGGAATCGAAACAACAATGACAAATATACAAAGCCGATTAGATCAAATTGAAAGCAAGTTAAAGGATCTCGATGCCTTTAGTGATCGACTATCTACCGCCGAGAAATCTATAGAAGAACTAACCACTGAAAATAACCTTTTGCAGTTGCGTCTAAACGAACTAGAAGACCGGTCTCGCCGTAACAACTTAATATTTCACGGTATCCCTGACGCCAAAGAACCCTGGAAAGAAACTGAGTCGAAGTTAAATACCTTGCTAGCCGATGCAGATATGTCCCTCCCCAGTAACGCCATCGAACGGGCCCACCGTCTCGGTACGTACTCCCCAAACAAGTGTCGCCCTGTCATAGCAAAACTTGCCAGTTTCAAAACAAAAGAGCTTATTCTCTCGAAGCGAAAACATTTCAAAGAAAGTGACATATCTGTATCCGAAGATTATTCACCCTGCACTCGAATTGCTCGTAAAAAGTTAATTGAATTTGGCAAAAACTACCCCGGATCCCCCGATTTTCAACTGCGCTACACTAAACTGCATCTCAACCGCAAAATCTACATTTATAATGCAGCTAGCGATAGCATCGAACAACTTCCATCAAGTAGCCGAAGCTCTGGTCCTACTAACGACACTTTGCTACGAACGTCACCGTAGGTAAACGCAAGGGGCAGTGGCCGACAGACTACGCCTCGTGTTTCTGTACTTTTTACTAACATAAGAAGCATTCTAAACAAACACAACTCGTTATCAAGCGCAATAGACTCATGTTCTGCCCACATAATCGCATTAACTGAAACTTGGCTTCCTGAACACGTGCGTGATTCGGAAATTTTCGTAAATGCGTCACATTTTCACAGTCTATCGATGTGACAGAACGGAGCGCCGAGGTGGCGGAGTGTTGCTAGCTGTTTCGCGAGACATTCCTTCATCTCCCATTCATGTGAACAGTAACCTAGAAATAGTTTTCTCGTTATTAACGCTCGGTCATCTCAAAGTAATCATAGGTGTGTGCTACCGTTCACCATCTTCGTCCTCTACGTTCGTTAACGAATTGCATGATTCTGTCAATATTATTATCAGTCGATTTCCATCGTATCCATTGTTCCTTCTTGGTGATTTTAACTTCCCAAATATCAAATGGCATACCTCCCCTCCGGTTTTATCACCCTCTTCAGCGCTTTCTAAAGATTTCCTAGATTTTTGTTCTGTCTTCTCTTTGTCACAGTTAGTTACCGAACCCACCCGAGTCTCATTTACTACGACAAACACTCTTGATTTGATTTTAACCACCCATCCAGACTATGTTTCAACTATTACCTGTTTACCAGGTATTAGTGACCACTCATTGCTCACCTTTGACTTACACGCTACCCCTCCTAAAAGCACCAGAATGAAAAAAACTATTTGCGATTACAAAAAAGCTAACTTCGATGCTATCAATCGTGAATTATCTGAATTTACCGACGTCTTTCTGACCGATTTTAACAACCGTTCCGTTCAGTCTAACTGGGATATGTTTGCTGCCGAAGTTCATCGCCTCACCGTAAAGCACATACCAACCTACACCATTGCTAGTCACTCACAATCGCCATGGAAACGCCTGTATAACAAGAAAAAAACGCCTTTATCGTTCAGCTAAGCGCTCGCCAACTAACGAACGATGGGCCGCTTATAATACCGCATCTAGTATTTACGTCAGGGCACTCAAACAAGCTAAAGATAACTTCGTCTCTAATGTATTGCCGTCAATGTTAAAAACAAATGTAAAAAAGTTTTGGCGCGTTATCAATCCCCCAAAAGATAATTACATCTTATTGCAAGACTCATCTGGTGACACAGTTCCCATCAATCAGTGTGCAACAGCCCTCAACAACACATTTGCTGCCCAGTTTACAAAAACATCTGATGTTTCACTTCCTTCCACCTCCTGCTACAATAACCTCCCCATGCCGCCAATTTTAGTAGACATTTCTGGTATCGCTTCCCTTATCAACAAATTAAGCAACCATTCTTCCCCTGGTTATGATTCGATTAATAGTAAATTTTTAAGAAATACTGTAGAAATTAGTTCCATCATATTAGCCAAGATATTCCAACAATCACTCGACACTTCTACTCTCCCATCTGAATGGAAAATCGGGAAAGTAGTTCCTATTCATAAATCTGGTAGTAAAAGTTCCCCTGCTAATTATCGTCCCATTTCCCTTACCAGTACGTGCTGTAAGCTATTAGAGCACATCATATTCACAAACCTTGTAAATTTTCTTGAAAGTAATTCCTTCTTCACGTCATCTCAGCACGGCTTTCGTAAATCATACTCCTGTGATACACAACTGGTATCATTTACTAACAGATTACACCGCATTTTGGACAACTCATCACAAGCTGATTGCATCTTTTTGGATTTTTCCAAAGCATTTGATAAGGTATGTCATAAACTTTTACTTCACAAACTAAGCCAACTGAAACTTGATCATAACGTGTTTAAATGGATTGAATGTTTTCTCACAAATCGCTCACAATTTGTTTACGCTAACGGGTATAATTCTTGTTTTACCGAAGTGCACTCTGGCGTTCCTCAGGGATCGGTAATTGGGCCTCTCTTATTTCTAATTTATATTAATGACCTCCCCTGCCACATTAAATCCAGAATTCATTTATTTGCTGATGATTGCGTTATTTTTCGTGAGGTAAATAACATAATTGATTCGTGTACTCTTCAATCAGACCTTAACACTGTTGATAACTGGTGCCGTACATGGTTAATGGAATTGAACATAAACAAATGTAAAGTCATGCGCGTGTCCCGCAGTGTTTGCAGTCAATTTACTTACTACTTAAACGACATACCTCTTGAATCTACTAACTCGTACAAGTACTTAGGCGTCCACATAACATCCAATCTCTCTTGGGCAATGCACGTCGAACAAATAATCAACAAAGCTAACCGTACGCTTGGGTACCTACGCCGTAACTTTTCCAAAGCTCCATCTTCATTGAAATTAGCCCTGTACAAAACATTAATACGACCTAAACTAGAATATGCTTCTTCGATTTGGGATCCCAGCCACATTAATTTAATTACATCGCTTGAGCTAGTTCAGAATAATTCCACACGCTTCATATTATCGAACTACAATCGCACTGCCAGTATATCTGCAATGAAAATAATCTGTCCCTGCCTACCCTGTCACTTCGAAGAAAAGTTTCCCGCCTATCAACTTTTCATAAATTGTATCACCACCCCATCTTGCGCGACGAACTTATTTTGCAACCCCAGTATTTTTCCAACCGTGTCGATCACCGTCACAAGGTTGGAATTATCACCTATCGTACTAACACAGCTGCGCAGTCGTTCCTGCCTCGTTCTTCTCGCGAGTGGAACCACCTTCCCCCTGAAATTGTTGCTATTAATGACAACCATCTTTTTCGTGATACCGTAGCTAACATTGTATACGCAGGACCTATTTAATGTATTTTTGTTTGTACGCTGACTTTTGCTTATATTCGTACTAACGCTGTATTTTTCCCTCCCCACCATGTACCATGTGTTATTCAATGTAATCCACTCCCCTCTGTAATGCCATTTGGCCCTGAGGGTATTATAAATAAATAAATAAATAAATAAATAAATAAATAAATAAATAAATAAATAAATAAATAAATATATACCCGATAAAATGGTGGGGAAAACAGCCCCACCGGTAGCGTAGTGGTCTTCGGCACAGGCCGGTATTCTAGAATTCGTGTGTTTGGAACCCCCCGGCGGGCATTTCTTCACCACTTTCCTTCTGACTCAAAAAAATGCTTGATGTGTAGCAATTACTTTGCGCATTCCACAGCTGCCCCCCCCCCCTTGCTTTCCGAGGTTTGCTTGATTGCCAACCCTTATTCTGTAAAAATTCACTGAGCCCCTCAATTTCCCATTTCTGATTCGCTACATGCATAGTGAGGGCCTCTGTTATGGCATTCCTAGTGCCAAAGGTAGCTTAAGAGGGAAAAAGGTGCACTTCAAGATGTTTATAATTTCTGCATGACGAAGAGAGCTCACGCTCAGGTATTTAGTAGTTCCGTCTTTTGGATACCAAAACCGTCATCACCCAGTTGCAAAGCGTACGCTGACAAGTCTATTTGGAAAAGCTTAAGCTCAGTACTTTTGTTCGATTGCTGCGCCGTTGGCATTGGCGGGGCGGCTGTATGATGTACCTGGAGGAAGCGTACTACAATAGCTGATTTCTCACTGTGGTGGCTGGTACCCCACATCGACAAGCAACAAGTTAAGCATTGATTAACACGCAGTTAGGCTCCACTAAGGGCAACCTAACATTAACTGCCAAGAAAGGTGCAAAAGAGACTTGGAGAAGGTATTGAGCCTTTGTTTACGACTGAAATAATCTGTTGTGTTTCAAACAATTTTCCGACAGATTTGCACACTCGCCAGATGAAGAAATTCTAATGAGTATGACGTTCGATCGTCACTAACGTCAACGTAGGACACTTAACAATGGTATAACATAGGCATTGGTAATCAGCCACAGTGATATTAGGCCTAACGCAAAAATTGAATTTTTATTGTGGCACTCCCAATACCAGCGTGCCAGACTCCAAAGCTTAGCTGCAAACACCGTGAGCATTTATTGGCGTGTTAAAGGGGTAGACTCAAGGTGAGGACTTTGTTATACCACGACTGCACTATAAATTGTCACCACTCCTCTGGTAACTACTTGCGAATGCTTAGACCTACAGATTTTTCGTCTGTTCACTTCTACGAGTACAAACGCCGTAAACATTTTGCATCACGTAAGGCTGGCGTGTATTCGCCAACGCTGAAAAACGCCTGAAATTATTTTTAATCATAGGATTGTATGCCTGTATGCACTTTGGACATGCCTAAAGCAAGAAAAATGAAAAATCTATGCTCTGGCAAACACACCTGAGAAAGTTTGTGCTAACCTCGATAGGCCTAGCTCATGTAACAAGGGAATTAATCCTAAAGAATTGCAAATCAACGTCAAAATCACTGTACCTGAAATTTTAGGTTGGCACGAAACCATTTTCTATAGGGCCAAGTTGCACAAAACCGTACATACTGGTGTTTCTCAACGAAGACCCCCAAGACTTTCCAATCACCCTTGCGTTGCTTCCCTCTGCCTGGCCCTCACGTAAAACGTAAGGAGATATCAGCAAGTCAAAGTCATGGCAAGTCACATTGTAGTCACCGGATACGGCAGTAAAACCCAAAATTATAACTATGCCCGAACTTTGCGTATGATAACAGGGGTCTTCTTTCGCTCTGCGGCCGAAAACCTAGGCAAAAAACGTTACCCTCATTCTCGGCCAACATGCGATAACATAATAAGGTAGCTGTCATTTCTAAATTTTCCCTTATGTTTGTAAAACTTAAAGCTATTATGCCCCTCATCGCGTATCCGAGTACTCCTCCTTTCAGCACCACCTGAAAGCAACCCAAAGTAATTGGCGCAGCTTCTAACAGTGATGCATGCTGGAGAAACAGCAGAGCTGCTGGCCCCTCTCCCTTCGTTGGAGACCCGGCGGTTGCACTTCACAGAGATTTCTGTACCTGCCGCGTAAAGTGTCCCATAAATGGCATGCCTTCTGGTTTTGCCCGCAGGGGCTTTAATTTTGGAAAGAGATAGAAGCCACAGCAACAGGCTTCGCGAACTCGGCGTCTGTACTCCCCTATCAGATGCGAACGAACGTGAACTGCTGAGTACAAGACCCCGCGAGAAATTCTCGCCACGAACGCTGAAAAGAGTGTTCTCAAAGGTCAAGCTGGCACACGCCGGAGGCTCTTTACGAGGAACTCGTTCTTTCACGCCAAGCATATCTCCAGATACAATTATGGTGGGGTAGCATTTGTACATCATTTTATTTGTCAGGCAATTTTAGTTCATTGAAATTCATTCAAAAGTGTACTGATATGAACCTATAAAATTACAAACCTGGAAAATTGTGGTATTTTATCTACAGGCTTCATATTCTCATGATGTTCCTGTTGGTACACTACGAGTCAATAAACTTACACGTAAGGAACAATCTTGCTCACATCTAGTAGCGCATTTGTTCTTCCCAGTATATGGTTGCTATTGTGGTACTTGGCGTAGAAAGACTATTTGAGATTTAAACTGCATAATGTTCGTTCAATTCGCATTGATATGCATAGCACACACAGTACCACCCATAAGTATGCACAACCCAATCGACGATATAATTCACGTAGTTGTGTCCTGGAACACTACCAAAAAAAACTGGCGCAGGTCCTACAAATAACCATGCCACGCCACATTCGAGATTGGCTATAAACCGGCCTAAAAGATTCTGGTCTTGCACAGCAACAAAAGTGGATGGACCCTTTGGGTCGAATGTTTTAGCATGTCTTTTATGTGGGCGTTCGCATTACCCCTTTTCCCAATTGGGCTGCATTTTTGAGCCTTATACATTTTTTAAAAGCGCTGTGCTCAGGAGGTAGCTTACTGTTCGTTGTGTGTTATGCTTACTACCCACTGTTTGAAATCACAAACAATTATGAGGAAGTGCTACTGCTATGCAGCATTGGTAGCGAGCGTAGCCCCTAATCTGCAGCCTGAAAAACCTATTTGGGTGATATTTATTGAAATGACGTCGGTCGCCAAAGTAGACGCCTGAGTGGGTGGAAAGCAGCTTGTGCTTGCATAATTTTACAGACATATTGGGAGTTTGTCACCGGTGTAGTGATTATTTCTGGCAACATCATTATCGTCATATTCGCCTTCATTATCTTCATATTATTATGCAGCTGTGCCTATTGCGTGATGAAGGCCTCTCTAGTACACCCCCTGTAAAGCAATGCACAACTCCATTTTTGTCACACATTTTTAAAGGCGATAGTCTTTCTTGGGTTGAGGCAGGGTTGAGCCCGGATCTTGAGTCCACGGGCATATTCGTGGATGGGCTGGTTTCTTCGAGGCCGGTATGCGCGGGTGTCCATGTTGGAAGAACTGGTTGTCTTAGGGGTCGGTCGGAATTTCCTCTCAAAATTTTTAGTGCCGGCTGTGAGATGCGTCCGGTGGAAAAATTTTGCATTGCAGTTTTAGTATCATAAATGATGGTGTTGGGAAAAGGGTCGCGTAATAGAGCTAGGTCTAAAGCCGTCCTTACCACCGTCTTTGGGTGGGTTGACCAAACGTTGGCCGAATGGAGGAGTTCCTTACCGTACTTCATGGCTACAATCGTGTATGCATCGTGAAATCTGTATTCTGCCGCGTCGACATACGCAACTGGGTGATTGAGGCCGTACATTTTGTGGAGTGCTTTCACTCGCTTTAGACTCTTTGCTACGTGACGCTGAGGGAGCATATTGCGGGGCAACACTTCGAGTACCAATTGGGATTGGGTTGGCGCGGGGGTGGGTTGTAGTAGCACGAATTTTGATTTTGTATAGTGACCGATACTCAGTTCTTGAAGGCAGTGCCTCCCCATGCGGGTTCGGGCCAGTCGCTCATACTCATTTGTTAAGGGGCCTTCTACCGGCTTTTGAGCTGTGTTGTGCCGACCCATTTCGTTTAATTGGGCAGTGAAAGTGCCAGAAATTTGTCGATACAATAATTACTAGGTTCGGATAATTAGCACGTCTATATTATTGCAGTCAGCTTTAGTTGTGTGGAGATAAAAAAGGAGTAAACTAGCCGGCTTATGACAAAGGCTTAAAGAATGCGGACTTTTTTGCCTTGGGAAAGACCCTTGTCGCGGTTGGTGACCCTGCGGACAAGTTGGACCATTTGGTCGGTGGCTCGGTTCATTAGGTTTTTGAAGCTGGTACTTTTGCGGTTGTTTGGTAGTCTACGTGCTTATATTCGTATTATCGGGACCTCTGGGATTGGTTTGCCATTGATGCGGAGCCCAATGCTCGGTTTCTGGTGTGGTCATTGAGCCGGCGAATTAAAAGCAGCACAGATTTAGAGGAAGAGCAAGATAGTCCCGCTCTGCCAGCTTCCGCTGTGAAGATATCGATGCCAGTCTGCAGGATTTCCTGAATTTAGGCCTCACTACCTGTGGTGGACCACGGACTGATTTTATCCGCGTAGAGGTTACGATGGCGGCACGGAATTTTGTATAGTCTCTTCGAGATTTTTAAGATGGCCAGAATAAACAAAGCAGAGAAAGGACAGCTTCTTGAGGACACCCCTTCCTTCCACCGAGAAAATGGGGGTTACGAGGCCACCCACGTGTATAACAGCCGTCCTGTCCTAGATAAACACATTAACGTAGTTATAGGTGCGTACTCCAGGATTGATCAGTTGCAGGCCTTCTGGAATGGCCTCGTGACCAACATTATCAAACACCTTGGTTAGATCTAGCGCTAGAGCTGGCGATGAGACTAACCTGTCAGGCGAACATCGTATGACATGATGATGGAGTCTGAGCATACCATCTTGTGTAGATAAACCGGCTAGAACCCTCTAATCGTATGCGGAACGCTTTGTGTCTATCACGTCATTTGTTATTCGGGTGTATAATGTTCGAATGCGAGAGGTTTGTTTGGCTTGTGAATCAGAACTACCTTGGAATGTTTCCAGAACCAACGTTCGGGACGTCCAGAACCGATGTTACGCGTCTTTATTAATTCATCGGGGCCAGGAGCTGAGCTGTTTCGAAGTTTTGCGATGCCCGCCCTGAGCTGCGCTTCGCAGACCTGTGTACTCTGGCAGCTGGAGTGTAGGACTCGATGGCCAATGTCTGTCACGAATTTTCTCAAGGTGTTCAGTAACAGATCCTGGGCAATTATGCATAATTTGTGTTGGGCGGTTCCTCTTCTTAGCTTTGCTGCGGCTAGGATCGTTGATGTGTCTGAGAAGCTGCCATGTGTTTTTCCATCTCTCCATTTCCTTGAAGCAGGCCGGAAATTTTGTCCAATATATCTCGCGCGAGCTGGGTGGCGTGTGCCTCTATTTCCGCTTCCAGTGAGGTCATGCGCAACTTAAGCTTGCAGTTGTGTTTTTGTCTGCGCCAGCGCTTCTGGATGCTTTGGTAGGCCTTCCATACGTGGGCAAGGCTGGTATCAATGGTCAGGAATGGGATGTCCAGATCAAGCTTTTTGTGGTGGCTTTTATGTCCATTAGGAGTTCTTTCGTCCACGTGTATATGTTTGATATTGGAACGTAATCGGCATTGCGGTTTCAGAGGAATGCGAACTCGCCTCACTCGGTTAGTGTTGCCTGAGGGAAGTGTACTTGATTTTCATCGTGTGCTTTATTATTGTCTCGATAATAAATTGATCACTGCCGAGGGTGTGACCAGTACCGTTCAACTATTTGCATCTCGCATTTAGTGCTATGGTAATACCTGAGGCGGTGTCAACTTGGTACAATGTTACCTATCCTGGTGGCTATTACGGCGTCAGTGAGCATGTTAAAGTGCTGGCATGGGGGCACCTCACGTGGAGTAGCGAAATGCAGTAAAGTGAATTTACTCGATCAAACCTATAGCGTGTTATCTTTGGATGAACGAGACGGGAGAGGAACAGCATGAGAGCTAAGCGAGTAAGACAACAGAGGTTTTTTTGTGTTGGGCCAGGCCCCACGCCGACAGGCCCCCGGGCTCTGGGGAGGGTGTAGCCGCTGCCAACGTGCCCATGGGGGGCACAGCCCAGTGGCACTGCAGTGCTGGAGGAGCGGGCTCCAAACGTTGGCGTCCCCTCATGCGTGCTTGGCTCCCTCGCCAGGCCTCGCTGCGGCTGGCTCTCCTACAGGTACGAACCTTGAAAGTGCAGATGCCCAATCAGTCGAGAATAGAAACGACGCTACTGGTTCGGGAGCTGCCTTACCCTTACGGCCGCACCATTGCTTCTGGACGTTGCCGCGGACCAGCTGTTGAGGTGAGCTCTTCCTACGTCCGCTGAACAGATGCACAGCTTCGTCTTCTGGCCAGGGCTGAGATCCAACTTCCCCCAACCATCCGCAATATTATTCAGGCGTTGGTAAATTTGTACCCCATGCGAATATTTGACGCCATCAAAAGATGTAGAAGGCAGGATACGTACCGACAGATACTGGCAGAGGAGAGACAACGCGGCGCCGTCAGGGACCCTTCCCCTCCAGTTACCCCCACGCCAAGTGACCCCCTCAGTGACAGCAACGATTGTAGTGATCCGGTCACAGTCCCGGCTTATATTGAAAGTTGTCTGGATAAATATAAGGTTGCAGCACCAGGGCTGGGTCGGAATGTTGCTGAAGTCCCCATTGAAATGTCTGACATAACTGCAATCTACGAACACTTCAATGTAAGGCTACGTAAACCAGGCAAGGGCAAAAAGAAATGCGAGAGGGTGCGGCGACAGCAGGGCGAGAGTCCCCGTGTCTTCAAGCGCCGTCTGTATAAGGAGCACAAGAGACTTTTTTTTTTGGGGGCCGAAGGTGCTCCTGGAGGATCTAATCGCGGGATCCGCGGGGTTGGGGCCGGTGTCCGTGTAGGTTATTCATCGGACATTCGAGCCCATTTTCGCGGATCCTTCTCCAGCAGTGCGGCACGTAGGGGTGCGGGTAGGTTCTCTGAGGGCCGATGCTCCCCTATTTGTTGAGGCTGAGGTGGCTTGTGCCCCTTGTTACCAACAAAAATCCAGCGCAGCACGACCTGATGGGCTCTCAGTCCCGGAACTCAAGAAAATCCCGGCAGAGATTTTGGCCCACATCTTCAATGATTGGTTAGCCTTTGGGCATCTGCCAGGAGCGCTCCGGGCCTCCAGAACAGTTTTGATCCCAAAGAGCCCAGACGCCTCAACGGCAGGCGAGCCTCGGCCGATCACGATCTCGTCATTGCTCGTCCGGACCTTCTCTCGATTGCTGCTGGTGAGGCTCCAGGAGGAGCATTCTTTCCATCCCCTCCAAAGTGGCTTTTCAATGAATCGGGCAACACTGGCCAACCTGCTCATACTTCAGGGCCTAATGAAAGATACAAGAAAAAACATCACAGGCCCTTTTTTGCAGCTTCCCTAGACCTCCGAAAAGCGTTTGACTCGGACGGCCATTGCGCTCTCCTGGCCTCTCTTGAGGAGGGGGCGGGTGCGTGGTAACTACGTGGCCACAGTCAGGGTCTTGTACTCCGTCCAGACGACTACATTTTCTTATAAAGGGGAGTCAGACGGCCTGCGAGTTTACGTTCAGAGGGGCACTAAGCAGGGGGATCCCCTACCGCCCTTCTTACTTAATCTCTGTTTGGACCCTCTGATACGTGAGTTAAACTCGTCCGGATTTGGTTACAACTGCAATGGTGAGACTGTGTCGGCCTTAGCGTACGCTGACGACATTGTCCTTGTCACCTCCACGCTCAATTAACTGCAGAAGACCCTGAGGATCACACAAGAGCACTTCAAAAGGCTGGGTTTATCATTGAATAATAAGAAAACCGTAAACTTTGGGTAGACGTACGACTCCCACCGGGCAAAATGGTTCGACTACGGCATCCCGGGGCTTCGTCTCGGTGGTGCCGTGGTCGCTTCGGTTGCCCGCAATGTACCCATCAGGTATTCGGGAGTCTATTTTTACATCAATAATTCACAGGGTTTCAGTTGATCTCATTCGGCCAGAATTAAAACTTACCTGATCTTCTCAACTGAAACCCTTTCAAAAGCTTCACTGTATCAACTTTTTGTGGATCCCAAGATTGCTACACGCGTCCTCCAGCTGTTTTGCAGTTCAATAAGTCGCAAAGAAGATCGACCTCGACATGAGGCAGGTGATTAAGAAACTTCTACACCTGCCCGCCAGCTTTCCGGACATCACGATTCACCTCCCTCATAGGGCAGCTGGCCTGGGGGCGGTGGAGCTGGCACGTGTTGCACCGGAATGCCAACTCAAGGCTTTCGCTAGGCTTGAGCGCCTAAATTCTTCCACCGTCGACGCCATGGAGGGGCCTCTGATGGAGTGCCGTGGGGCCCTGAGCGCCAGCTTGGGGGTGCCTCACGTATCTCTGGTGCGGAGGAGCTCCTGGCGGCAAACGACGGGGTTCGGAAGGAAAATTGGAGACAGTGGAAGGCCAGGTATTCAAACTCCAGTCTCTTTGCCTTTGAAGGGGCCCGTTTGGGTAACAGGTGGCATAGGCGGGGTGCAGGCCACATGGGTGATGGTGACAGGAATAAGTCATTCAGGCTGCGCACCAACCTGTTCCCAACAAGCACCCTCTCCAACAAGCATGCTGCCGACCCCAGAGCTGGTCTCTGCAGGCGTTGCGGTCAGAAGGAGGAGATGGCCTTCCACATACTCTAGGAGTGCACTTTTTTCCAGGCCCCGAGGTGCTCACGTCACAATTACATCGAATCTCAGATCATCGCAAAGCTACGGAAGCGTCACCCCAGTACGACCGTCTCGAGTGAAAGGCTCATCCCGGATAAGGATGGTGTCAGGCTTCGGCCTGACATCGTTCTTGACCTTCCCGAAAGGGTATGCTTTTTGGATGTAGCCGTTGCTTGGGTCGCGAACACTGGTTTCCTCGAGCACATCAACGCCGGCAAGTGAACCAAGTATGCCTCACTCATCCCTGTATTTGGTCCCAAGCCGGTTTCTGTCTTGGGGTTGAACGAGGACGGCTGCCAAGGAAATCGGCTTAACGAACGGGGATTTTGGCTGACGTGCAGCCCCCACAATGCTGGGCAGTCTCATTTGCCTCAACCGCTTTGCAAAATTGATTATAGTTTAGGTGGGGGGCTATTCCTTGGTAGAAACCTCGCGAAGGCACAGATGCTTCATTTGTTTTCCAAATCATTTGCACGCTTGCTCTTTTTTTCATTTATTTTTTTTATACCTTCGTCTTTTAACCCAGGCCCTCCCTGTGCTCCAACACCTTCCCGAGGACATTGAAATTTCTATCGTCTGGACCCCAGGCCATGCTGGCCTTGCCGGAAATGAGGCGGCTCATGCCGCAGCCCGCGATCTCCGTACCCGGGCACTCCCAACCGCAAGGACCGACACCGCCGGGCTCCTCATCTCTGACCATGAAATCCTAACTCCGCTGGACTCTACCTACAGCTCCCTCCTCGCGCACTACACACACATCAGAAGAACATACCCTCCTCCACACCACAGTCTCTCCAACCACCAAGCTCACATATATCGGCGTCTACAAACAGAAACCTTCTACAACCACACTATCCTCTCCCACATATCTCCGTCCATTTTCCCCCACAACTGCCCACAATGTGACATCCCTCTCACAACCTACCACCTTGTGTATTCATGTCCCCACCACCCCAAACCCATTCACTCCCCCTCCCTTGAGCAGTGGGAGTCAGCGCTGACCAGCTCGGCGCCGGAGCATCAAATCGCCCTGGTGCACCGAGCCCTGGATTCGGCGCAGGCTCGCGGCCTCCTGGAGGTAGGAGGCTGACCACGTCCCTTTCCAGCTCCCTTGGCTGCTCAATAAAAAAAATGTTTTTTACCACCACCACCACCATCGTCTTTTAAGTGCGGCCACTTCACAGCCCCTTTTTACCGCTTTTACAGTCCCGTATGGGTCTTTTACCCGTTTTATGGCATTCACGCCATCGTTCTGTATATTTTATCTAACCTTCTAATATTTTTTGGTTGTTGATGACAGGTTCTTGATCACCCTTTTTTTCTTTACTCTTTTTTTTTTTTTTTTTTTTTGTTCTCTTTCTCACTTCCTCTGTCTTTTGCTACACCTTTCCTCTATCGCAATAACTCCATCTTCATGATTCACGTCGCTATTTTTGTCTGGGGGGAACGGCTTTTTTTGTGTTTCTCAAATTTCCCGACTTTACTTTTTTTCTACTCGTGGTAAACCCACAGATCCTTGTGGCCTTCAGAGGCCAGGTTCGGGGAAGCAAGGGTAACTGATTTTACCAAGGTCGCTTTCCATATGCGTTGCCGGCCAACCCCGAGCCACCACTCCGCCTATTTTTGCCCCGTTTGTGGTCTAGTGTTTTTGCATGTTCAGTTTTCTTTTGGTTGTGTGTGCTTTTTTCTATTCTGTTTCTAGTTCTTCCACTGCCGGAGTGCCACCATGGTGGGTCTGGCACGTCCTGGAGATAAAAACAAGAACTCCTGCTCAACTGTGGGGGCGCTCAACCTGGGTGCCCTCAACAGCCACGGCGCCTGGTGCTCGCGGCTTCATCTAGAGCCAGTCTCCCACCGCCACCTTCGGTCGACACGTAAGATCTGTCAAACCGCAAAATAAAATGTGAATAGCGAAATGCAGTAAAGTGAAATTGATTGACCAAACCTATAACGTCTTATCTTAGGAGGAACGAGACGTGAGAGGAACAGCATGAGAGGTGAGCGAGTAAGACAAGAGAGGTTTTTAGTTGGCAGGGGATCCAGTGGACTCTCTTCTGTTGTCAAAATTTGCAAATTTTAACTCGAACGTGTTTGACGCCGGGTTAAACACACCTCACTGTTGTCATATCCGTCGTAGAACTGACATCACAAGAAAAAGTTCGATTGGCGTGGCCGCTGTAGGTTTAGAGTCCACGATCACACTAGCCGCAACAAGAGGTGTTAAATGCTGTACCGACTGAGTCATAAATTCATGCCAAGGTAGTTGTATAAACGAGCCTTATGTTCTTCTCTCTAACTTTTCTATTCAATTAGTGCTGCCGTCTAGGAGAGGTGAACAAAACCAGCGGGTCATAACGCTAATAACGCTAATTGTTGGCGCCTCAATAGAACAGCCTGTAGCAGGTGCAGCTGCTGTGTTTACCAGTCCGCGCCTATGTGGAACGCCGCTCTGCTTGTGGAACGCGGCAAACGCGTTCCACCAGCTCAGCTGGTCGTAACTTAAGCTTCCGGCGTACACGCCCTGGAGCTTACAAATTGGGTCGGGCACCGCTTCCTAGCCCACCCGCAAGCAGGATGTGGCTCGCCAAGCACACCCAAGAGACTGCTGCCGACACGCAAACCATGCTCCTTTCGCCGTAGTGAACTGTGACTTCAGGAAACGGTTCGCTGGCAACATTTTCGGTTTTTTTCGCACGTTTTGCGAGAATCTGGGCGTTCAATCGAATTTAGGCAATTCTCCGGTGCCTGTAATCCAGTGTTCAATGTTGGTGCGCATAATGGTGCCATACCCACGAAATAATAATTGCGGTGTACAAGTTTATATTGTTGCATATTGAACATTCAAATGCTCCTGTGAAGGCACATTTCACTTTCGTGTTTTGACGATTCCTGTGAAAGAAGCATGAACCACTTTTTTGTCATGTCTAAAGCCCTCTAAGTTTACGTGAACAGGAAACGTGACCGTCATTGTCGTCGGGGTGAAAACCTATTTGTAAGAAGCAATGCAACCTCACCTGTGGTATATGCGAAGTAGGAGGCTCTGAGAACTGCAGAAGTACGTTGGTGCTCGGGAGTCACTACTCAAATTTATCACTTTTTACTACCTCGGCCGATTTTCAACAGTACGAGTCTGGTACGTAAATCGTTTTGTCATGATTTGCTGTTTTGCTTTTGTGACGTAATCGTTGTGCTGTAGGAACTGCATCGTACAGAACTTAGCGCAAGTTCCCACGCCGCTGGTTGCCTCTCCGAAATCAGTGCGCAATCCCCCTATAGAGTGAGCGGCGGTTTCCCGTGGGTCGTGTACCTCTCCTGTCTACTCGAGGAGGAAGGAGTTGACTTTCACCTTCCCTAGTCCTGGAGCTGCTACCACTTTGCGAAAGCCGCTGACGGTGTGATAACGGCTTTGCCGCTTTCAAACTAGCCTCTTTCGATGTCCAAAGCAATACACGAGAAATACAGCTTCGCTGTTACACTACATTTTCCACCGGGTGCAACTGGGTAATATTTTTTATCTAATTGTTGAGCTACTGCACTTGTTATTAAAAATACTGGTAATTTTTATGGCGCTCAATCTCACTAGTAGTCCACTAATTGTGAGTTCTTCGCAATGGGTACTCTACTCACGTATAATTTGTTCACTTTTACTTATCCTCTGTTTTGCACCCGTTTTTCTCTGATCGAATGTAGGCAGATACAAAAAAATTTACAGACGTGCTGCAAAACGAACATCTTAAAGGGTACAAATAAAATGTGTCAGCTACTTTAGAAGAGTCATTTTTCCCCTCGGGGTATAAACAGCAAGTATTAGGCGGCGTTAAAATTACTGTTTGCAAACGCGTTGATCACTCTTGCTCAAACTATGAAACAGGATGTCCAGTTGGGGTCCATGTCTTGAATAATAATGCGGCTAGTAAAGTGCCGCAATATTTTTAATATACTTAAACTACGTTTTCTATTAGAAGCCCCACAAAGCCGTGCACGATGTTTTATATGTACATATCTAACAAAAATTGCATTTTTTCTTCCAGCTTTTTAAACTGGTTAACATTGATTTAGGATGGATTGCTACACAGCGTGGCAGTGGCAATGCAGAATTCTGATATGGCAAAAGAAATGTTAAACATGCACCTTCGCTAAAGGTTCTCCACAAACAATTTAAAAGCTTATAAGCAAAATTATTCAAGTCTACAAAAGTTAGGGAAAGTTCTCACGCCACTATTTGCTCCGCAAAAATCGGCGCCAGTTCGGTCAGAAACGGTCCGAAATGAGGAATTGCAGAGTAGGGCATAACGTTCGGTCTACGCTTGGCCAACGTCACGAAGCTCTAAACCGTCTGTTCCCGGCATTTATTAAAGGTATTACTATCCATAAAATATCTCATAATTATTGTCTTCTTGTATATTATTGCAGGGGAAGTAATGTGATTGATTCTACATGGTATAAATATTACGAGCACCCATAAAATATTACAAAATATTCTCACCTTCAAGGTCATACACTTCCATGGCTGTAGGAAATTTTTCCTGGAATTCAACAAATTTCGCAAAGTAGGTATGGTTTAGGCTGAAACAAAGTAAAAAAATATTACTTTAGCATGAATTCTTACTGCATACGTTGACGACAATACAAAACCAAGAAAACAAGCAGCTTCCTACAAAAAAAATGTATTTCTGTTAGGATCTGGGTCTTCAATTTTTTCAGCACCGCTCGTACCTCTAAAGCCAGTTGTGATGAAATGTGTACAGTTCTCGGTAGTGTCGTTCCACAAATGAGAGCAGCGCATTTGAAGTACGTAGTAGATGGAGACCAGCACATAGACCAGACTACTAACGAGGCTGACTTTACATTTGTAAGGCGAATGCGATACTAAACTCTATCCTAAATACACCAAGTTCTGCGAGGGCGAAAAAATAGCAGCAGTTCACAGTTCAGTATAGAAACCTGCCTGTGAAAGATTAAATGTCTAACACGATAGGGCATAGTCGTTGCTGAGGCATTGATACAGTACTGGTTTGCGGTGGGTGTTCGTCCAGCGGTACGGGAAACACCACGTCACACAGCCGATCCTAGTGAGTTAATGCACGGTCCTCGAGGAACTTAACACAAGGCTGCCACTGGAGCCAGGGGGGTTGTACGGGCGCCCTGATTACGACCTCAGAATACCACAGCTGCCGCATCATTGCAAACAGCCTGACGAACAATGGCTCCCCTGATTCCACACTGCTTAGTCACCAGTCATATTTGAAACCTTTTCTTTATCTCCTGTTACTCTGATGCTTCGGGCTGTCCTGCCGATTATCCTAACGGTTTTTGTGGCGCAATGTCACGTGGAAATATCCACAAATGGCGGTTGTGCACGTTCGGCCATCACAAGATTTTATTAAAATTCCTCATGCAATACTTGTCTGAAGCACACATCCCCGCAGTCCTCAACCGCGTGACAAGACTTCGCACTTCAGAAATTTTCGGGGAACAAACAGGACACTTAACAAAATGTTCTTGATCCTTCTTACATAGCAATTGGTAAAACACCAAAGAGAAATGTATTCACAGGCGAATTTGAATGGTTATTATGCGACAATATTAACTTACAGATCTCTTTTTATATGTCATCGGTATGGCACCGTTAGACGCATCTACAATAAAAACTGGATTACACGCGCTGGAGCAATCAGTAAATTTGATTGAAACCCCAGGGGCTCGCAAACCCTGCAAACGAAACGGAACGGGTTTTCAGCAAGTTGTTCGGTGAAGTCCCAGTACGCTACAGCGAACGGAGCATGATTTGTGTGTCGCCAGCAGTCTTGTTGTTGTACTTGGTGAGCGACGTCCTGCTGGCGGGGCGCATATGCAAAGGTGTGACCACGTTGGTCGTGCTCCATGGCCTGCACAACGGGCGCTTGCGTTGCGGTTAGCTCTGCTTCTGGAACGCGAGGGCCGCGTTCCACAAGCTGAGCGGTGTCCACTTAGGCGATGAAGGGGTAAACACAGCAGCACCACATGCTACACACTGCCCTGTTGAGTCACCACCTATCGCCCTCATTATAGTCACGCCGCACTACTTCACTTCACCTCTCCTATACAGCAGCACAACCTCGAGGAGGAGTTAGACGAAAGGACGTAAGGTGCGTTTGTGCAGCTACACGTGAATGCCTTCGTTGACTTCGAGAAGTACAGGGGTGCCCTACTGCCACCAGGCGATGATTCAAATTGATTTGCAAAAATCCTTTGACCCTGTTACGCATAACATTCTTTTCACCGTGCTAGAACACGTTAACGCAAGATCCGTCTTTCTCGAAGGTGTAAAGATATCGTTGCTCAGCAAGTGTTATTGAAAACAATGAAGTGTGAGAAGTTTTTGATATACTGTCGTCGGTGGGGCAGGAGTGCCCCTTGAGCCCCTGGTTGTTTGCGATTTATCTTAAGCTGTTTTGTTTAGAGATTCTTACATAAAAAGTTTACACGAATTGCGTTTGCACTACAACAAAGTTAAAAATTTTTTATATGCCGATAACATCGCCATTTTCTGTAGTGATAGAAAAAGCGTGAGTGAGGTGGAAAATGATCTAGAGCAGTTTTGCAACTTGTCTGCCAGTGCGGTTAAATTGAAGAAGTGCATGGGATATTGGCACTGAGACTGGCAAAGTAGGACGGTGTTTTTCGAGAATATGCCTTGGGACCACAACTCCAGCCAGGTATCTGGTCGTTCCACTTGAATGCTACCACGACAATAGAGAGTACTCGTAAGGAGAAACTGAAAGAGCTAGAGAGAAAGTAGCACAATCGGCAAAGGAATCTGGCAATGCTTGCACGTCCATCAGTATGTAATCTGTTTGCCGTTGCCAAGGTATGGTATGGCCTTCGGGCGATTTGTGTGTCAAGAAGAAACATACAAAAGCGGCAGAGATAGTTCTCGGTATTTTTGTGTGGCTCACGTTGGGCACCCATTGCGTCGAACTAATTTGTTTTGATCGGTGAAAAGTGTGGAATGGGACTGCACATTTCTTTATTCGAAAAATAGTTTCTAGGTTGATGTTTCTGAGAAAGCAGAGAGATAGCTTTACACGCGCTATAGTACAAGTCCAAATACTTGATGTTATTGCCGACTGTGTAGTCTCACATTCATAACTCCGATGTGTACGTGTGCGTGGTGTCTTGCGGGAAGTCGTGGATGGTTTTAGGAGTTTGGGGGTTAGTTTTTTCTTGGAGTACTTGTGTAGTGTACTCCGGAAGCGTTTGTACAAAGATATGATTGATGTGTGTCTGCCTGTTTTGGTTTATCATGACTTCTTTGCAGTAAGTTCAGGAAAGATGTTCTAAAAAGAGAGACCAATGCCAGTCCGTTCAACCAATAAATCTCTTCTTCAAACTTCATAGCAGCACGCTACCGGTAAAACCCTGTGTACATGAAAAAGGACTATATATACACCCATTGACATTTAACTGTCGATTTTGCATAAAGGCTTTAAACAATTCAACATATTTATCAGGACTCTTGGGATGCGGTGTTGCACAGGGACATCCTCCAACAAACCTTGAAAAAAGACCTACCATTAACGCCTAATGGCATTCGCTTTTTGCCCGTTAACAATGATGGAGGCGTGCCCAATGATATGTTCATGGCACTGAGTCTGCATTATATGCGGAAAAATCGCATGGCAGTTCAAAATACCGAAGAGGTTGCTCGCGCAGTGAGAGAGTACTTTATTGAAAGCGTTGCTTATATAGGAGAAGTGTATAAAGTCATGCCACAAGATCCTGAGTGGTTACGCATTCTGGATGTTCAAGCCCAGTTTAAGATCTTTCAATCCACCCTCTTCCGCCTATTGGTGGCTGTAGCTACTAATTTGCGTAATGTGCAGTGCGTTTTGTGTTGTCGCCAAGTAGGCAATAAAGAAAAATAAAGACTCCACGGCTGAGTTTGTAGAGCTTTTGGATGAGCCTAGCTACGGTGGAATACCATAGAGAGTGCACCGACAACACGCAATGCCGTGACGAGGTCTGCGCAGCTGCTTACAGCGCATGTGCTCCATCACAGGACTTGCTTGGAAGGTCACCGACGGTGAAACTGGTACGCGTGACTTCTCACAGGCTTCCTGGGATGCTGATGTCATCGATACGGCGGTTGCAGAGCACATAAAGCCGAGTTTGAAACGAGAACAGATCAGTGGGCGTGGAAGCACTGAAAAGATGGGACGATCACACCCAATTTTCTTCGTAATGCACCTTTTCGATGCCCTGGTGAATAAGCCCAGCTAAGGCTTATCACCATAGCGAGCCCACTGACTACACGCAATGCCATGACGCGGTCTGCGCAGCTGCCTACAGCACATTGCTCCATCACCGGACTTGCTTGCAAGCCCAACGATGGTGAAACTGGTGCGCGTGACTTCTGACTGGCTTCCTGGGACGCTGACATCATCGATTACGGTGGTTGCAGAGCACATAAAGCCAAGTCTGCAACGAGCACCGATCAGTGGGCATAAAACACTGAAAAGATGGGACGCTCACACTCCATTTTCTTCGTTGTGCAGGTCAGCTACTACTCTAAGCTGCCACGTTATTGTTTCAAAGCAAATGATGTGTTTGCTAGAGTGCTTCTAGGCCCTGAAGCCTTGTGTGAACCATTTTTCGTATTGTTTTTGATGCTATGCGGTGACGTCGAAGCTAACCCGGGTCCTGACGACGATCTACAGTCAGAAGTCCTGGAGATGGTCAGGAAGGTAAACGGACGCACTATTCGTATGGAATCGCAGCACAATAAAATATCTTCTGCTATCAAAGAACTAAAGCAACAGCATGTACATGATGCCCCGGCAATATCGGAAATGTAAGAAATAATTGCAAAAGTCGAAAATCAACCTCAGTACTGAACAGGCGGCAAGAAGAGCTAGACGAATCACGTCAACAAGTACCGTATCGACACTGAAACATGCACACTTGGTTCTAGGCTTGATGAAGCAGAACATCGTGGGCGCCGCGATAACCTGCTCTTTTTCATTATTCCGGATGCTAAAACTGAAACCGCGACAGAATCAGAAAAAAATTTACATGTTCTTACCAATACGCTTAGGCTCAAAGTATCTGGTGAGGACAAATCTACAGGATCTTGTGAACAAATGTATTTCTTTACGTCGGGTTTTCTTTAAATGCAACACCCCCTGGTATAACTATTACCTAAAACGACTTGATAACAGAAAGAAAAGTCTAAAACCAATACGATTCCCCGATCCTACACACTGGTCAAATCATAAAACCGCCAACTCGAGATACTCTTCCGCCCTAAATTAACTTAGTTCACGTATTTTAGTGTCACTCTGCCTACATTACTAAAAAGTAACCCAAAGCAATTTTGGAATATTGTTAGGACACAGAATACGAGCCACATAGCATTAACTACCTCGAAAGGTGACCCCGTACCCAGCTGTCTGGGCGCGTCGGCGTTAAACGACACGTCTGTTACGGCATTTTCATATTCACGAACACTGCCTGGGTCTCCTGAAGTTGGGTCAAAGGATTACTTTCCGATGGATCGTAATATTTTTAACGCAACTGGGATTTCAGCCATCATAAAAAGATTGAAACCAAAAGCCTCTTGTGGTGGGACAAAATTAATTCAAAAATGTTGAAAAACGCTCGTGAATAATATTCGATAATACTAGAATGGATATTTTCGCAATATTACCATCTCGACGCATTGCCACAAGATTGGACAACAAAGTAGCACCAGTTTTAATCAGGAGATTCTCAAATACCCTCTAACTGCAGGCCAATATCTCTCAGTTCTGTGTGCTGCAAAATTAGGGAGCATAATATTTTCACACAAATCACAAAATTTCTAGAAGATAATAGTTTTTTTCACTCCCGCGCAAAACGGGTTCCAAAAATGCTTCTCCTAAGAAACTCAACGTTTTTCAATTAGGAGCAATCTGCAGAATAATGTACATACTGGCTTTTTAACTGATTGCATATTCCTTGATTTTGCCAAAGCGTTTGACAGAGTAGACCGTTTCTCACTTTTACATAAAATGAGTGTTCTGTAGTGGATACACGTTTTTTTAAACCGCACGTGTTCAATTTGTCTGCGCTCAAGACTCAAACTCTCCTACATCTCCCGTTATTTCCAGTGTTCCGCAAGGGTCAGTTTTAGGATTTCTTTTTTATATATATATTTAAATAATTTCCCGACTAACATCAGATTTGAAATATGTTTATTGGCAGACGACTGAGTAATTTATCGGAAAATAACAAAGGACACTGACATTATGCAGCTTCAAACTGACTTTTATAATCTCTCCGCTTGGTGTCAAACATGGAAGATGCAGTTAAACGTCTCAAAATGCAGGTCAATGCGAATTTCCCGTAATATTCACATGCCACCCTCTTACACTCTTAACGGTTCCCCTTAACAGACCATGCTCTCTTACAAGTATCTTGCCAATAATATTACTAACAACCTTTCCTGGAACCTACTAATAGAAAACATAACATACGAGGTTAAGAAAACTCTAGGCTACCTATGAAAAAAATTTTCTTTCGCACCTTTGTCGTTAGTTACTTTTATAAACTACCTACGTTCTGCCTAAATTAGAGTATGCTTCTTTCATTTGGGGTCCGGCTCACATGACATTAATACATTCAGTCGAGATGGTACAAAATCACCCAGCCCGTTTTCGTCTATGTAATAATCACAGAACAGCCAGCGTCACCCCAATGAAAAAAACTTTAGGCCTTCCGAACCTTTCACTTGCCGAATACATTCACGAATTTGCCTCTTTCATAAAATTGGTCACCATACCTTTATGTTGAACAGTTCATGGATTCGTCCTGCGCATTATGTGTCAGCTTGCCGACATCACTCACATAAAGTCGATGTACCTCATTCAAATACGGTCACACATTCCGCATCATTCTTTACGAAAACGCGCGAGGATTGGAACAATATATCGAGCTCATTACAAGTAAAAAAATCCTTATCTTTTAAGGATGCTTCAAATACCTCGGAATAAATTTCCACTAAGTGTCCAAATTGTAAACCTTAGAGTGCTTTGCATGATGTTTATATAATTGATTAAGACCATAATATTTTATATATGCTTGAAATATTGCCGAATGAATTCACCACTGTGCACATTGATTGTTTTTTCTTTAGTTCTTTACGATACTCTTCTATTGTTGCCGTTTAATTAAGAACAGAACATCCTTCATCAATTTCTTCTTGTTGTAACACCTCCCCTATATACTGTATCCCTACTATGAGGGTAAAATAAATGTAATAAAATTGAAATGAAAGGAGTCCTAATTTTGGATGTCTCACGAAAAAGATAATACGTCGCGTTTTTTTTAAATCATGGCAGAGACATCCAAAATGAAGCGCAAGGTTTTTTTTTGTGCTTCCAATTGAGCAATCAGTGACAGTTCCGGTTGCAAGGGTAAAATGGTTATTTTACAAAACACAAAGCTTTGTAAAAAGCCGCAGTCTTGCATTCTTGCATTTGGATCAGCGGAAGGAGCAAATACAGCCTTGAATAAACAAAACAGCAATATTCCACCACACTCAGAGCACTTGGGCCTCCTTTGAATTAATAATTTGATTGCTGCTACACGCATATAGGTTCGGAGACGTCACTGGACGATGTCGAACAAGGTACGCTGAATGGTCTTGAATTTAGTTGTAGTTAACACGTCTTCTGAATTCCCTGATTTTGTGTCCCGAGATGGGTTTCACGGCGTATTTTTGGCCTAACCAATGAGTGTCCTGTGAAACATAGGGTTCCGCTAAAATACAAGATAGTAAAACTCTTCGTGAGTTATTCGTTACTTTTTGTAATTCGTTCATCATATAGTAGTATTTAAAAAAAGTATTTCCGTGCGCTGTCATTACACGGGTTCATACTGGAGCCTTTTATTACCCGTGATGGCTACTAATTTTTTTAATACAACCACCCAGACAGACAGACAGACAAAGAACTTTATTAGATGTCCTGAGGGACTATCCTGGATGGCCTCTAGGGGTCTTCATCAGGTAGTCGCTGGCCACACCCGCGCAGGAGGTGAGAGAACTTGGTCTTCCGCCCTCTCGCAGGCCCTCTGGACAGCCATGAGTTGCTTCTGCGGATCGTTGCTCGAGAGAGCGCTCGTCCATTCGGGCTCCGTGCTGTAGTCCGTGGCCGTGCGTAACACAGGACCCAACCAGAGCATGTGGTTAACATTGCAGTAAGCCTCTGAGCAGTTAAGGCAATTAGGTTCAATAAAAAACAGGATAAGGCTGAACCTGCTTCTAGTCGGAAACGTATTCGTCGGTAGCATTCGGAAAGCTATGGATTGTGGTCGTGTGAGCTTTGGCTAAGATAATGGGAGTGACCTCCGGGATTGCGGAGAGTTGGAAATGATTTCATCAAAAGTGAGTAAAGGGTCTCTGTACTCGCCCAGCCTGTCACTCGGGATAGCGTTGGGAACAGCGCGGTACGTGAAGCCTCGCGCACGGTCGTTAGCTAACTGGTTGACGTTGGGGCTATCTGGGTGTACTGTGTGTCCCATGTGCGCGGGGAACCATGTAGTGCTGTGGAAGGCTTTTCGCTGCGTGCGGTGAGAATTTTGGCTGCGTTCGTCGCAATCCTCCCCAACAGGAAGGCCCTGGCCGCAGAGCGAGAATCCGTATATACGTTGGGCCGTGACAAGTCTTGCATTGCGTGAGCTATCGCCATTGGCTCGGGTATGACTGCAGTCGGTGCTTTGATGGTCGCCGCGAATAGAATGGTCCCTGCGAAGACCACCGCTACCTTCGTGAAAAGCCCCGCATGGGGCACCTTGAGCAATCTTGGTGACGGTACTGACGATACCGCGGACCCCGAGCCCCGAAACATAAGCTGGATCCATCCGTGGCGATGTGTTTAGAGGTGGAGGGTTAGAAACCACGAACGGTGGCCGTCGGAGCCCAGGTCAAGCTCCGGCGGATGGGCTCCCTGTCTGTTCACCAGGCAGGGAGCTCCGGGACCTCTTTGACTACCAGGGTAAGGTCAAAGAAGAAAGTACCCCGTCTCCCTGCTTTCCAATGTATCATATGGCATTTTCCAAACCCCCCCCCCAAACGTGATCGGCCCCGAAAGGGGCCGCACCAAAGCATCATTCCCACCCTTGCCAACAATTGCATCCCAAAAGCCAGATAACTATCCGCGCTTCTTTATTGTTGAATCTCTTGACAAGTCAAATCCCATCTCTTCCCAGTCAGTGTTCCTTATCACCAAATTCCTTGAAGGCATCCTTGGCAAGTCTTTCCAAGCCAAGAAACTGAGAACCGGCAAAGTTCTGGTCGAGGTGAACGCTCACCAGCAAGCCACAAACCTCCTTACCCAGAATCGCATGGCAGATCTGGACATCAGAGTCACACCCCACCGTAGCCTCAATAGCTCTCAGGGTATGATTTCTGAGCCAGATCTGATAAATGAGACGGAAGCCGATCTGCTCGAAGGTCAGAAAGGCGAGGGCGTGACGGCAGTGAGGCGCATCACCATGCGACGAGATGATAAGCAAATCATGACAAAGCATATAATCTTGACATTTGACAGTTCCACACTCCCCGAATCCATCAAAGCGGGTTTCGTTCATTGTTCTGTCTGGCCTTACATCCCGAACCCGCGGCGCTGTTTCAAGTGCCAACGGTTCGGGCATGGCACCACCTCCTGTCGTGGCAAAACAACTTGTGCAACATGTTCATCTCAAGATCACGACACAGATAACTGCCAGGTTCAACAATTATTGTGCAGCAACTGTCATGAACCTCATGCTGCGTACTCCCGCACGTGTGAAAGGTTCCAGATGGAAAAGAAAATAATCAACCTCAAAATCACTGAAAACATCACCTTCCCAGAGGCGCGGGAGAGGTTCGCCTCTTTCCCTCTGGGGAGGTACGCTGACGCAAATCGCCGGGGGGGGCGGAGCGGCGTCTGGTTTCCACAGGCACCCAGTTCAACGAGTCTGACCTGGTCCCTCGCCCGCCCCCCCCCTGGGTTGCCTCTGGCAGCCCAACCCGCCACCACGCCGCTTGCTGAGGCAGCAGCGGTTGTGGTGGCAACCTCTTCCGTCGGGACCGGTGCCACTCCCGTCCCTGCCTCCCCGTCCTCCAGTGCGTTGGAGAGTGCCATGGACACCACGGGCCCCGCACTGGCTTCCACTGCCACCGCACCGCCCATGCCTCTTCTGGTGCCCCCGACACCTGCGGCGGTGGCGGGTCATACGAAGGGCCCCCGAAGGGGGGCCACGTCCGGGGAGCCCGGTTCGACGGGCACACCCAGGACATCGGACGATGAGATGGACGTCGTGCCGTTCTTGCCTGCGGTGCACCGCAAGGAACGCGTTCCCAAGCCAAAGTCTCCCGATAAGCCAAAAAAAAGGCGAGAGTCACAGCCCGGAAAGACACATAAACAAACACACACACTCCAGTAGCTCTCACACTAAATAATGGGAAGAGAAAACATATTTCAATGAAACTGTAGAGGCCTTCCTAAAAATCTTGACGATGTATACGAAATACTGCATGCTAATCAGCCAAGTGTAATGTGTGTTCAGGAAACACATTTGAATTCCAAGCACAAAAATTTTTTGAATAGTTACATGGTCTTCAGAAAGGACAGGGATGGCTGCACACACTTTTCTGGCGGTGTGGCCATAATTGCCTGGAAATCCTTAGCCTGCCACCCTGTCACTCTGAACACTGTCCTTGAGGCTGTAGCTATTCGAACAATAATATTGGATAGGTTGACAACGGTATGCTTTATATATATATCACCTGATCTTGCACTTTCGAGCTGTGACTTTGAGGCGTTGGTTGACCAGCTGCCCGAAACATACATCTTAACAGGCGACCTTAATGCTCACAATTCTCTATGGGGCTCTTCTCGTACTGATGCCCGGGGTCGCCTGATAGAGAAGTCTCCTACATCCTCCGGAGCATGCCTTTTCAACAAAAAACAGCCTACATACCATAACATCGGACACAACACATACTCATGACTTGACTTGGCGATTGGCTCCGCAGTTCTCTTCCCTCTCATCGAGTGGGGTGTGGGCACTGACCCATACGGTAGTGACCACTTCCCCACCTCACTCACATACATAGGTAAAGGCCCATGCAGTCCATCTTCCCATAATAGGCTCAATGAAGCACGAGCTAACTGGAATACATTTGCAGAGACATCCAAACTACACCACACATCCATAGGACACCTACACGTTGAAGAATCTACCCAACTCCTCACGGCGCACATCCTCGACGCCGCCGAAAAGTCCATTCCCCACGCCTCTGGTGCCCCGCGCAACCAGCGGAGGCCGTGGTGGAATGAGGACTGTAGGCGGGCGCGAGAGGCCCAGAACAAGGTGTGGGGTATCCTTCGTCGGTACCCCACGTCGGGAAACCTCCTCTTGTTCAAACGGGCCAAGGCGTTAGGAAAACGTGTGCGCAGTGAGGCAAAACGAGAGAGTTGGCGTACATTCATAACATCAATAAACTCCTACACAGACACAAGGAAAGTATGGACACGAATACGCAAACTCAAGGGACAACAAACACACAGCCTGCCTCTGGTCAGCACTACAGGGGACACACTCGAAGACCAGGCTGACACACTCGCACAACACTTCCAACACGTGTCCAGCTCAGCACACTACACAAACACTTTAATGAAACATAAAGCCTCTTGTGAAAAGAAGTCCCTATGCGACAACAACAAATCACAGACTTCTTACAACTTCTACAATCCTGTTTTCACTACGTGAGCTGAGGGCTGCTCTAAGCACGTGTAAACCGTCAGCTCCAGGCCCAGACAACATCACATACACAATGTTACAACACTTACACGCAGACACACTCGAAACACTTCTACATCTATATAATAAAATATGGCTTTCGGGGCACATTCCAAAGTCTTGGAGGGAGGCCGTAGTAGTGGCTTTTTTGAAGGAGGGAAAGGAGCCGTCGTCCCCCTCAAGTTACCGTCCTATAGCCCTGACGAGCTGCCTGTGCAAGCTCTTCGAGAAGATGATCAATCGCAGGCTCGTGTACTTCTTTGAGTACAACGGTCTTCTCGAGAGCTGCCATGCAGGCTTCAGGGCGGGGCGCTCCACCAATGATCAGCTTGCTGCGTTGGAATCCTACATAAAAGATGCCTTCATTCACAAACAGTTCTGTATTACAGTCTTCTTTGATATGGAAAAAGGCCTACGACACGGCATGGCGATACAGCATCTTGAGTGACTTGAAGTCATTTGGTGTTTCGGGCAACATGCTTAGCACACTTTCTAGCTACATGTCTGAACGAATTTCCGTGTAAGAATTGGTACTGCATTTTCTAATGTACATGTTCAGGAAAATGGCGTGCCTCAAGGAGGTGTTTTGAGCTGCACACTCTTCATAGTGAAGATGAACTCACTCCGTAAGGTATTGCCACGAACCATTTCTTGTTCAGTTTATGTAGATGATGTCCAAGTATCTTTTAAGTCATGTAATATATTCATCTGTGAACGTCAAGTCCAGCTCGGCGTGAACAAACTTGCTGGCTGGGCGGAGACAAACGGCTTTAGGATGAACCCCGTAAAAAGTACTTGTGTTGTGTTCACCCGTGTTCGTGGGATCCAGTGTGGACCCTGACATTACTCTAAACGGCGTGTCGATTCCTGTGAAAAGGAGCACAAGTTTTTAGGCCTAATATTCGACAACAAACTAACATTTCTTCCTCATCTTAAAATGCTTAAACAAAAATGTCTAAAAACTATGATATCCTTAAAGTAGTCTCTCACCAATCGTACGGTGCAGACAAGGAGCTACTCCTGCGTCGTTATACTGCACTGGTAGGACCTCGCTTGGACTACGGCAGCGTCGTATATGGGTCTGCAACGAAAATGGCACTTAAAATGCTTGACCCAGTTCTGCATTTGGGGCTTCGCCTTGCTTGTGGCGCCTTTCGCACCAGCCCTGTTGAAAGCCTCTATGCAGAGTGCCACAAATGGTCCCTGTATCACCAGAGGATATACACTGACTATTGTATGCCTCTAAAATCATGTATCTGACAAATCATCCTCTTAACTCGACCATTCATGATGCATCCTCACAGCAGCTCTTTTTGAACCGTCCATCTATTCCCATGCCGTTTCCTCTCAGAGTGAGAGCGGAAGCTTCTGAGCTAGCAGTGTCATTTTCATATATCCACAAGACACCGATCATTGATTTTAGGCACCATGGCAAGCCAGGGATCTTTTGGCATTGATTTTATTGCACCATGGCAAGCCAGGGATGTTTCCTGTGACCTGCCTTTTGTGCAGTTCGACAAAAACCGGGCACCAAGGGCAGCTATTATGCAGCATTTCCTCTTCCTGCAGGATAAGTACCAGTGTGCAGAGTTTTACTCCGACGCATCAAAGACAGCTGATGCTGTGTCTTGTGCTGCCCATGGACTGAACTTTAACATGGCAAAAGGAGTTAACTCCCACAACAGCATTTTTACAGCTGAAGCACACGGCATGTTACTTATTTTAGACCACATTGTCCAACATCAAATTCCAAATGCCATAATTTTTACAGATTCTTTTAGTGTTGCACGTGCACTTTTGTCCAGAAAACGCTCAAAAAGTTATGTAATCAATCTTGTTTTTAAGGGCCTTATGGCGGCATACGCATCAATTCTTCAAATAACAATATTTTGGGTTCCTGGCCATTGTGGAATAGCCGGGAATGAAACCGCAGATGAAATAGCCACTCCTGCTACACTCTTGAATTCAGTGGGCATAGCAACACTGCCGTACACAGATATGAAGCCGCACATCAGACACCAACGTCACAACACATGGCAAACACACTAGAGTGAACAGACAGATAACAAGTTACACGTAATAAAACCACACTTGGGACCATACGCTACTGACTCACACAACAGACACATTGAAGTTACCTTAGCTAGGTTACGCATAGGCCACATACATGTAACACACTCACACCTGCTTACTAGCTCTCCAAGACCTGTGCGTAGCAGGTGTGGGGAGGGCCTATCCGTAGTCCACATCCTAATAACATGCAAGGCACTCGACACAACAAGACACAGACACTTCAAGGAACTATACAGACAACACTTTCCGCTACACCCTTCCTTGTTTTTGGGTGACAATGCCATGGCCTCTGTGCAACACGTTTTTAAATATTTGTCAGACGTTAAGTTTTTAAACCTCATTTCCTATCATGCGTAATCAAAACTGGCCCTATACACCAGCCATCCCCATTGCCGTTGATTGATTTTACTGCTGTTATTCTGGCTTTAGTAGCCACTATTTTCTTTTACATACTTTTTTTTGGCGCTCTTTGCCCCAGGTGGCCTTGCGCCAAAAAACTTCAACCATCATCATCATCATCGTCGTGAAAGTCCGGGGGTTGCATGCTGGGCAACGTCTCCAAACGCCGTTTTTGTGGGGTTCTCCGCCGCGTGTTGTAGGAGGGCTCGCGCTCTGGCTGCGCGTCTTCCCGCATTATGCTGCGGATGCACGTTCCGTGGGATAGTCTCAACATGTATGGTTTCCCGAATATGGGGGGGTAGCTGGACGGTATGTTTCTCACAGGTCTTCCGCTCTATAGCCCAGGGTGCGCAGGATCTGGCGACCCGCTCTCGTTGTGAGAAGACGTTGTGTCTGGGCAGTGCTCTGTGCTTCGATAACTTCCTCCAGGGTATTGTGCACCCCGAGAAGTTCCAACCTTTCGGTGCTTGCCGTGATGGGATACCCAGGACTCTCTTAATGCTCTTGCGCATAAGTGTATTGATCTTTGTTTCCTCCGCTTTGGACCAGTCAAGTGCCGCTTCCACATAGTTTATGTGGCTCATGAGGAAAGCGCGGTATAATCTAAGCAGGTTGGTTTCCGTTAGGCCTCCACGTCGGTTGGATACACGGATGATGAGTCTAATCATGTTCTCTGTTTTAGTGGTGAGCTTCTCGATGGTTTTCATATTGCTGCCCTGTGCTTGTATAAGGAGCCCAAGGATACGAATACATTCCACTTTAGGGATGGGTTGGCCATTCTTTGTATGTAAGTTGATGCCCTTGTGCTCCGGCGGGGGCATGCCGCGTCCGCCTTTTAGGGAGGACCGGTAGAGAAGAAGCTCAGATTTGGAGGGTGATAGGTTTAGTCCCGTTCCTACCAGGAAGCTCTCTGTGACCTCAAGAGCTTGTTGTAACCTCTGTTCGATGTCGGCGTCGGACCCGCCTCTGCTCCACACCGTGATGTCATCGGCGTAGAGCGCATGGTGTACCCCTCGAATCTGTGCGAGTTGCTCCGACAGCTTCTTCATTGCAATGTTAAATAACAGCGGCGAGATGACCGCCCCCTGTGGTGTGCCTCGTGCTCCCAGAGTGTACTCGGGAGACTTGACGTGCCCGATTTTCAGTGTAGCCTTCCTGTTCAAGAGGAAAGATCGAACATAGTAGTGAAAATTTTTACCCAGGTTCAACTGTGATATGGCTTGCAGGAGATACTTGTGTGAGACGGTATCGAAAGCCTTAGTAAAGTCGAGGGCAAGGATGGCTCCTACATCCTTGGTGTGACGGTCTATGATTTGGTGCTTGATCATTAGCATCGCATCCTGGGTAGAGAGACCTTGGCGAAAACCCAGCATGTTATATGGGAAAAGGTCATTGCTCTCAATATATTGAGATATGCGGTTGTGTATAACATGCTCGATGACCTTTCCCACGCACGAGGTAAGGGAGATAGGTTCGGAGGTTCTCGGGTGAGAGTGGTTTTCCGGGCTTGGGAATGAGGATGACCGACGCCAGCTTCCAGTCATCAGGCACCTCTCCCGTGTCCCATACGCGGTTGGCTTCTTTGGTGAGTAGCTCGACTGAAGCGCTGTCAAGGTTGCGGAGTAGTTTTTTGGCGAGGCCATCGGCCCTGGGGTCGACCCCCCGTTTAGTTCTTGTAAGACTGCCCATATCTCCTGTACCGTGAAAGAGGACTGGAGTTCTGTGATGTCAGTACCATGATAGTATCGGTAATCTGCATCATCAGCTGGGCCCATGGGGAGATATCGATTAGCCAGAACCTGTAACAGAGCTGCATCGTCGATACCCGCCATCTTTTGATTGTGGATGATGCGGTCGATTGCGAGTCGTTGATTCCCTTTGTTCTCTGAGTCAGCGAGGAGATGCTTTTGGAGGTTTCATCGCCCACCTACCCTCATTCTTCCGTCCATTAAGGCGCACACTTCCGTCCACTGTTGCCGTGCAAGCTCCTCCGACTGCCTGTTGATTTCTCTGTTGATTCAGCTACCTTTCTACGGAGGCGTCTGTTTAAACGCTGTTTTCCACCGAGTGAGGATGGATTCCTTTGCCTCGAGTAGGTGTGCTAGGCGGGCGTCCATACGGGTAACCTCTAGGCACGTCTCGACGCATCTCGACGCGGCTTGTACATCCTCTTTGAGTCGTGCGAACAGACTTGCTGTGTCCTCGTAGGTTGTGTGATCACCGCTGCGGAACTGCCTGAAAGCGTCCCAGTCTGTGATTTTGAAGGTCCGTTTCGGGCGCGTTTTAATAGAGACCGTGACTGATGTTATGTAGTGGTCGCTACCCAAGTTCTCCTGGAGGTTGGCCCAGGTTTCACCAGTAATGTTCTTGGCGAAGGCATAGTCCTGGGTGGTGTCTCTTGCAAATGACGTGCCAGTTCTCGTGGGGTACTGTGGGTCTGTGAGCAGCTGCACAGAGCAGTCTGTGGTTGCCTGTAGGAGGCTGTCCCCTTTCTTGTGAGATTTAAGTCGTGGATATCGCCATGCTGCGTGAGGTGCAATAAAGTCTCCAGCGATAATGTGCGGTTTATTCTTGGCCAGGGCGCTCGCTTTGTTTATGAGAGCCTTCAAAGATAGCTGGTAATCAGACGGTGTGCTATAGACGTTTAGTATGAATAGCTGATCGCGCATCTGGCTGTTCGGTATAATTTCAACCATGATTGCCTCGATACGGGAGTTGCCCAGGTTAAGCTGGTATTCTTGGAACAAAGAGTGCCGAGCGACAAGCGTTGCAGTGCCGCAATGACCTTGTTTGTGCGATGCAACAGTACGAAAGCCCGGTAAGACGGGCGCGTCGCGCAGGGATTCTTGTAATAAAATGACGAGCGGTTTCCTTGTCTGTGCTGCAATGTACTGCTGAAGATTGGTTCTGCTTTGTTTGAAACTGGCGCAGTTCCACTGCCATATTGTTAGTTCTTCAATGGCGACTGGCCTGATGGTAGGTATGGTCTGTTACTTCCGTCACGCCCGTTCGCGCATGTGCTTGACCGCTGGGTTCTTCCGGGGATAGGTTCATCGGGCTGCTTGGGCGAAGAGTGAGTGTTGTTCTTTCTAAGGTTGCAGTTCTCTGAGAGTATGCTGCTAGAGTGCTTTCAAATGCTAATTTTCTTTGGTAAATCATGGCCATGTCGTCGGACATTGTCGTGATTGTGACGGTTAGTGTGGTTAGCGTTTCTTCGATTGTGCTTTTCGGAGTATTGTGTGGCGCGGGAGCCTTGCGCTTTGCTACCTTAGCATAAACATCTACTTTAGGAGATGGGGGGTGAGACTTTCTCAGCGCGTAGCTCCTCATTCTCTGCCTTAGGTCGAGCGTTTTTTTCTTGGACGTGAGTTAACGTTTTCATAAGCTTCTCTAGCTTGTCAGTGACATGATCGAGTTTCTGCGACATTTGTCTATTCTCAGCTACTAACTGGTCTACTCTGGCGTCGTTTACATGCTCTGGCAAAGGCCCTGGCGTTGCCTGTTTTGTATCCTGCGGCGTGCCCTCTTTGATCTTGTGCGCCCACGAACAGGAGGTCTGGAGGTCCTGTTGCCCGGATCTTCCTCGGGACTCGGACTAGCGGCTGGCCTGGAACGGTCTTCTGGACTGGGCGTGGCTCTGGCGGGAATGCGACTGGCCCTTGGAGACGCTGCGTCTTCGGCTGCCGGGAGAGGGCGAGCGTTCACTACTGAGGGTGCTCCGGCGTTGCCCAGCTGGCGTGGACGTTCGGTCTCGCCAGGTGACGTCACTGCTGGCATGGCGCGACTGGCCTCCAAGCTGCTGTTGCCTGCGCCGGCTGCAGCTGCATTGCCGTCGGCGTTGACGAACGACGTACGGCACCTGGAAGTGGTCTTTGCAGGTCTTTGCTGCCCGTTGGGTGTGCGCCTCCACACATCGCACACTTTGGAGTACTTGGGTGGCCGTCTGAGGGGGATTTGATTCCGCAGTTTTTGCAGGCGTCGGTGTTGGGGTTCACGCACACATCTGCACGGTCACCGGGTTGACCGCACGTGTAGCACACGTCGTCCTGTTTCTTGAATAACGAGCACCGAACCATGTAGATCCCGAAAATGACGTGGCGGGGCACTTGCATTCCGTCGAATAGTAGTACCGCCGTCTGCGAGGACTTGATTCTCTAAACTTCCAAGATGGTCGGATTCCTTTTGTTCACAAAAAGTTCCTGCAGTTGAGTTGCGCTGAGGCTCGCGTCGATGACACGAAGGACTCCCTTGCTTGTGTTGTCGGGGGCCGCAATGTATGCGGCCACCGCGTAGCTCTTGCTCTCGATATGAATGTGCTGTAACTTGGAGTGCGCTTCGGCATTTCCCTCTGATGGCGTTGCAATGACGAGGATATTTTGCACCACATTGGGGCATATAATGTCGGCTTTCGCTGCTTCGGGAGCAATGCCGGCAGTCCGCACGAACGCTTGCATAATCGCGTAGTGCTTCACTTTTCTCACATCAAGGCCGTCGCGCGGCCAAGCGATGATTCAGACGTGTTCCCTCGGTAATCGGGGAAGCCGTGATGCTATAGCGAGGCGTTTCATTGCCCCTATCGGGTCCGCTGTGCGGCGGCTGACCCGTGTGCCGGCTCCCGCGTGAGCCACTCTGTCGGTAACGTGCAATTCCGACCTCCGTTTACGCTTTTTTCGCAATAGCAGCGTTCCATCCCGGCGCGCGTGCTTCCTCGGGGGTGATTTCCGTGCCTTCCACCATTTCTACCTCGGGCATGATGAACTGGACAAGGCCTTCCCCGCCGACTAGCCGGGCGTGAGGCCTGGCCCGTTCGGCCTGGCAGTTGTTCGGAGTGGTCGCTTCGAAGATCTCCACTGAGTTCCGAAAGGGTCACTCACCAAAAATAAATCTTATATCGGCGTGTTCCGCTTCGAGATCCGCTTCAAATGGTGCACAAATTCACTGGTTACGGTCAAAAAGTCCGCTACAAACATGAATTAAACAGGAGCCAGCGTGAGACGTATCAGTATCCATTGGTCGGTGGCGCCCCGAGCACAACCACCCAGAAAAAATATGTACGACAATAATTCATTTTACAGAGGGTACGTTCGTGGGAGTTTCATTTTTGGAGCTGCCTTTTTTTGAAAATGGTGAATTGGCAAAAAACATTGGTTTTACTTATGGAAACTGCATTTGCTCCGACGCGTAAATCAGGTCTTGCGTAGTGCGCTCACTTGTCAGCGCGGCTCCAAAACCTTAACACGGCAGCTGGGTGATTTTTTTTACGATGTTCTTCTTTCTTAGGTTACCTAAACAGGTAAAGAGGGCCAATGTTTTTTATTGGAAATATCCATTAGTTTGATTGGATATGGACCGGTTGAAACAACACCGAAAAAGCGAGAGCTCTCTAACAATTGCCGGAGGATCTATGCGAAAGGTATAAAGTAAGTTTAAGTACACTCCTGGGATCGTGGAAGTTCAGAGAGGTAAGAAAAAGAATATATACGGGGGACGTGGCAAAAGCAGTATTTATGTCGCAAGGGCGCTTGAAGACAGTCGGATTTGGATGAAATTTCCACTAAAGCGAGCAGATACGCGGCAATTTCACACACTACATCTGGCCTATTACAATATTGAATTACAATGGCCGCCTCCGAAAAATAAAATGTACTCCTGAAGCATGAAGGCTGGCTTTTGGAACTGCGCTTTGGGCCTGGCATCGATATCATAACTTAGTTATCATTTCTGGGAACCGGGAATTCAGGAAATCCAGTTCGTATTTCACACGTGTTCCTCACAGTATTCTGAAAACTATTTGAACACTCGTATAGACAATTATCTGCAATCACTAATCCATCCAACACATCGACGGGCTGTGGCAATTGCAAATTTACAGGTACTTTGATAGGAATACATGCCACGTTGTTACACGTTTAACATCTTAAAATATATTTTTTTATAAGTCGTTTATGGGTTTATAGCTGCTATAGGCGAATAAACTATTACAAAAGTCACTTTTATATCTCAGCAAGCCAGGGGGATAAAGTGGAATTTATGAAAGCATACGGAACAGCTACTTTGTGGTACAAATACCCAAAATTAATTCCAAGTCTGTAGGTGCAGCAGAGTCATGAACTTAACAGTGACACATTTGGGTGATTATTATAATAGATGTTGATTGTGAGTACCCATATACCATAAAATCCGCTCTCTTGGTAGTGGCGCCACGACGAGCTTTCAGCGATATATCAGGCACAAAACACTCTAATGCACGGACGCATTATCCCCATATATATTAGGCACATTAATATAGGAGACTCAATAAGAAATAGAGTATTCCTCATGTCAGTCATTGTTGAGATAGGTAAATGCTGTCTTGTATTTTCAGTTTTTTTCGGTGCGCCAGTAAATAGCCCCGGCTAATAGTAAACACAAAAGAAATGATTTACTGTTCGATAAATTGATTGAAGTGTTCATTTATTTATTTGTTTGTTTTTATTTATTTATTTATTTATTTATTTATTTATTTATTTATTTATTTATTTATTTATTTATTTATTTATTTATTTATTTATTTATTTATTTATTTATATAACAACCTTTCTTGTAGGCTTTTTTGAAATATTTGCTACTCTAAGCGTGGCAGGCATGACTGGGAAAATAAAAACCCGTCACACATTACCGAGATGTCGGCAGCATGTGAGAGCGATATCAAGACTGTTCACGTTTGGAGCCGCGAAGGCGAAAATAACACAAAAAATACTCGTTTGTCCTTTACATCCACTGGCTGTTTAAGTCCTCGTGACCCATTCAAAATAAAGTTGTCATTTTGATTATGTATCGCTAAACTGGAAGCTTATTTTGGAGAATTTAAAATATTCATAACCACTGTTTGAATTTCTTCCTCTTCTAGGATGTTGGAGACGACAAGTCGTCCTCACCGGTTTAATAACCACCGACTCAGCGGTGGCCCGCGCTCGCACCACACCAGCGCCAGTTATAATTCCTGATTCGAAAAATGACGTCAGCTCTCCGCTCTTTTACGACGGCTTGGGAGCCGGAGCACCACGATAGCGCTTTGTCCTCGTGCATTCTTAAGGTCCTTCGTCATTTGTTTTTCTGAGCAATTAATTTCTTAAGTATGTATACCAACTAGCCCAACAACGTTGACATATAAGGCTCAAAGTCGATACAACCACCTTTTTGGTTGAATACATGTTCCACTTCACGTTACTCATTTTCCACCGAAATGTTCGAAGGCGAATTCTTGCCTTCATTATATACTCCTAAAAAGGTATGGTGGCGAGGGCTTTGTGATGTTCACTCTGAAAAAACGTCTGCCGTATAATTTGTCACGGCGGCACACAGTCTATTTAGTAACCAAAGGAATACCTACTACGCATCTCGTCTGTTGGCATTTTTTACTTCTTCTTTTAAGGAATCATACCGTAGGGCCACTGCACCGAGTAGCCGAGTTAATTACTGGCGTAGAGTCTATACTGCGGAAAAATAGAATTACGTCTAGGACAACATGTTGTCCTGTAGAAAAAAAGACGACTCAGCTGTCCTAAAGGGCAAACACGTTTTTTTGAGCGAATGTGTGCTCCCCTAACAACTCAAAGAATACACAGGCGGCGAAGCACAAGTCAACAATGTGACCTGCGTAGGCGAGTTTCGGTGAATCTTTTAGCGCAGTGTCTCCTCTGCAGGATTTTATCTTTCGGCGCGAGTTTTTCTGGAACCGCCGATTTACATCCAGAACACTGAAGAATAAAGGAGATTATTCCAGACCAGTGAAGTAAGGGCGAAACGCTCGCCCTGTCCGAATGAGATAACCCGTGCGGCATAAAACAGAACAGGAACATGGGCTTCGCCTGGGACGGCGACAAGACAGCCGGGTTCCGCCGAGCAGTAAAAACAAACCATACCACAGCTCAATGCATAGTTTGCGGCATTGCCCCAATCTAAGAGTGCAAACCCGAATGCTAAAATAAATTGACAGTCCAAACAAACACAAAAGTCCGTTATCTTGCGCAGTAAGGTTTGAGACGAACCACGTGGACGACTTCGGGGCGCATGCGTCGTTGTGATGGGCCGTAAACACCACTGGGGACAACCTCGTACGTAAGCTGGCCTACACGTCGTAGAATCCGGTAGGGTGCAAAATACCAACGCAGAAGCTTCTCACTGAAGCCGCGTCATCGGATGGAAGTCCAAAACCACACACAATCTCCAGCGTGGTAGTCGGCGTCCCGGCGTCGGAGCTTGTAGCGCCGGCTTCTACCAGCGCCTGGTCCTTTATACGAAATCGAGCGAGCTAGCGGGCCTCCTCCGCACGATGAATGCGTCATTGGACGTCGGCATCGAGGTCGTCGTCTGCTACGTGCGGAAGCATGGCGTCAAGCATCGTAGTCGGGAGTCTTCGGTACACAAGCTCGAACGCTATGATCTGCGTAGTTTCGTGGGTCCCTGTGTTGTACGCAAACGTTACATATCGGTGGACTTCTTCCAAAGTCTTATGTTCAAAGTCAACGTACATATAGAGCATACCGCGATTGTCTTGTTCAGACGTTCCGTAAGTCCATTCGTTTCGGGGTGGTACGCCGTCATTTTTCGATTGTGTGTGTTGCTGTAGCTTAAGATTTCTTGCATAGGCTCCGCAGAAAAGGCGGTTACGCGGTCCGTGATTAGGACTTCAGGGGCTCCATGTCCCAGCAAACTTGGTTTATGAATAACTTCGCGACTTCTTGTGTAGTACACCTCCGAAGAGCGGCCGTCTCTGCCTAGCACGTCATGTAGTCTGTCGCTACCACAGTTCACTTGTTCTCGCATCGTTACGTAGGGAACGGGCCCTGAAGGCCCATTCCAATCAGGCCGAAGAGCCTTGATTGTACGGCGATTAGCTGCAGACGTCCTTCTTGTCTCGTTGGCGGCGTTTTTCGTCGCTGGCAATCACGGCAGCTCCGGACAGAGTGGGTGACGTCAGAGGTAAAGCGGGGCCAGTAGTACGTCGCCTTGCTTTTTCTAATAGTGTGAGCTGTGCCAAAATGTCCGGAAGACGGGTCGTCGTGGCACGCTTCCACAATTTCGTCACGAAGGTCAGCGGGGATGACAAGCAGGTTGTTCGTTCTCTTTCCGGCGCCAAAATACTCCTTCACAAAGACAGAGTTTATCAGGTTGAATGCTGCTAAATTGCGTTTGAACGCTTTAGGCATAGCGACGTTGCGTCCTTCGAGGTGGTCGATCATGTCGCGTAAGTTGGGGTCAACATGCTACTGGGCGGCTAGTTCGTGCTTTGTCACGACTCCAAAGAATGCGTTGTCATTCGTCTGAGTCTTGTGGTGTCGGGCCGATGGGGGCGTGGGACAGGCCATCGGCATCGGAGTGTTTCCTGCCGGATTTATAGACGATTATAACGTCAAGCTTTTGCAGGCGCAAGCTCCACCGTCGAAGACGGCCGGATGGGTCGTTCAAATTGGCGAGCCAACACAGCGCATGCTGGTCTGTCAAAACCTTGAACGGTCTACCATACATGTGTGGGCGAAATTTTGCAATGGCTCATAAAACCTCCAGGCAATATTTCTCAGAGGCTGAGTAGTTTTTCTCCTTCCTTCGACCGACCACATCTGGCAAAGTCGATTACTCTTTTGCAACCGCTTTGTTTTTGGATGAGGACGGCACCCAACCCTACATCACTAGCGTCCCTGTGCATTCCTGTTTCGGCATTTGCGTCAAAATGATCGAGAACAGGCGAGTTTTTAAGTCTGTTGTAGCTCGCAGAAATGTTTTTCTTGGGAGTTTTCACAGCTGAAAGGTGTGCAATCTTTCTTCAAACGCATCAGTTGCCCTGCAAAGGGTGCAAAATGTGCGACACAGCGGGTGGAAGTATGCGCAAAGTCCGAGAAATCTTCGTACGTTCTTCTTGTCTTTCCGCCTTGGAAGGTTCGCTACGGCTGAAGTCTTCGCTGGGTGAGGAAGACTTCACGGCATTGACGATATTGCCCAAAAAATTGAGTTCCTCGTGCCCAAAGCGCATCTTTCAGGCTTCAGCATAACCCTGATGTCCGAATATCCTCGAGAACAGACTCCAATTTCGCAAGGTCTTCGGCGAACCTTCGGGCGAATACAACAACGCCGTCGAGATATAGCGAGACAGGTATGCCACTACAGGCTAGCTAGCAGGGTGTCCATTACTTTTTGAAACGTTGCTGGTGCCATGCAGAACCCGAACGGCATCACTTTCAACTCGTAAAGGCGGTGCGGGGTTATGAATGCAGTCTTCTTTCGGCCTCCGCTGTCCATTTCTATTTGCTGGTAGTCTGTCTTTAGATCCATCGATGAGAAGTACTTCCCGTGGCAGAGGTGTTCGAGGGCGTCGTGGATTCGGGGCATGAGTACACGTCCTTTTTGGTGATTTGTTTTGGTCACCGGTACTGAACGCGAAACTTCCATTGTGCGGTCTTTTTTCTTCACCAGTACGACCGGCTCAGCCGAGGGCCTATTGGGTGGCTCTATAAAGTCGTCGCTGAGCATGTCTGTACTTGTGTCTGGATGGCTTCCCGCTGTTCCGAAGACCCGTGGTACGGTCACTGTCGGGTAGTTCTGGCTCCATCTTCGGTTAATGTTCGATGCTTCGCTACCGGTGTATAACGCAATTTTTAGTTGGACGAAAAACACTCGCTGTAGGAAAGCCAAAAAGTCAATAATTTGTCCCATTTTTGTTGGGGTAGCACCGGGTTCACGTCGAAGGGAAGCGTAAGGTAGAAGGTAAGTTCCGATGCACGACGGAATTCTACTACCGCGATCACGCGACCTCCTTTTTGCGTTTCTTCGAGAGGTGCACTTAGCAGCTTTCTTGTTTAAGTGCTTGTACTCCCTGGTGAAAGTAGTGATGAAAACCTTGTGGGATTGGCGTTGCCTAAAGCGCGCAATGCCTCTTGCGACGCAAGACACCGGGGTTGAAAAGCAACCTTTGGTTACTCTCCACGAAAGCGTAGACGTCAGGAGCACCATCTTCACAGTAGACCGTGATCATCAAGCTTGAGCGGGGTGTCACGGTGACATGATCATCCGCGATTCCTAGGACAGCACGGGGTTCGGGGTTCGGTTTCAGCGTCATGGAGTGATCGTGGGAAAAAGTTATCGACTTGGTATGCGATTGAGTATTGCACCGTTTTCCGCCAAAAAGTCCATTCCAAGAATTACGTCACGAGAGCAGTTAGGCAAAATAACGAACGCAGATGACCTCCTGCTGTGCCTAAGTGTGGACCGTACCATCTGGTTATAACGTTTTTCAGCTTAGACGCAAATGATTCGACCATCACCGAGTACTCCGCTACCGTGTCTATGAGGGCGACTACATAAAGCCGTCGATGGACAACAGTACGTCGGACGCCGCCTTCCTCTTGTTCCGGGTGCGTCGGGGTGTCGTATGTCGGATTGTGCGTCTTGACGGTTGAGCACTATGGGTCGTCGTTATCGTCGTCTTTCACCGCGGCAGGAGTAATCTTGTCGGGTACGCGTCACGCGGTGTGGCTGTCGTCGTCTTCGGATGTGATGTCAGGGTTTGTTCAGGTCGTCGGCCTCATTGCACATAGTGAATCACGGTTTTCTGTGCGTCCTTTCGTCATTGGAGGGTTTTTATTTTTTCGCCGTTTTGCAACTTCACCTCCACAAGTTGCTGGTTTTAGTTTTCCCCGCGTAGGCTGAAGGACCTTCCACGTGCGAACTAAGCATTGCTATGGCGGTTCGTCGACTGGTACAGGTAGAACGACGGCGAGCGGTTAAAACGCGCTGCTCCACGGCTGGCGTTGGACAGGCATTACTTGATCTCAGACGGGCGCTGGCCGGGTCGGGGAATGGTGTGCCGATTGAGAACCCTCCGAAGCCGAACCTCTTGTAGAGGTGGCGACGGTAGATGTGGTCGGCGTCTCCACAGTGGTAGCACAGCGGACGATTGTCGTGCGTTTGCGACACGTCGGTCTTCCTTGGGGTGGGGGGTTGCACCACAGGTGGTCGGGCCGATGAGAGGGATGACGGTACGGAGCCTCGTCACCGTAGGGCGCAGGTGGGCGTAGGACCACTGACAGCAGCCACATAGGCCATGGCTTGATTCCCGCGGGGTGCTTCTGGCATCGTTGAAGTTCCCAGTGCTTGCTGCACTTCTTCTCTAATGACGTCGGTCAGGGAAGTTACTCGTGGTTGCGCCAGCTTTGGGGGAAGTTTCTGCTGCTTCTCCCTCACTATTGCGAGGATACTTCCATGCAGGCTATGTACGGGAATCTCCATGCTGTCGACGCAATTCGCATGCCGTGCCAACAATGTTGCGGTCATACTTCTTAGGACGCATTTCGAGGGCTTTCTCAATGGTGCTGGCTTCAGTCACCAATTCGGCGACAGTTTTGGGCGTACTGCGGACAAGTCCAGCAAACAGTTCCTCCTTCACACCGCGTATTAAGAAGCGTAACTACTTTTCTTCCGCCAAGCATGGGTCAGCAAGCCTGAAACGCCTCTTCATCTTCTTCGCCGTACACAACAACGCTTTCGTTAGGGAGCTGTGTCCGTGTTTGCAGCAAGACATCGGCCCGGATTTTTTCGCGCAACCGTGGTGAACGTCGTAAAAAACTGCATTCTGAATTTGTTCAAAGATTCTAGGGAGCTCTCATGGTTTTGAAACCTAATCTGAGGTGAGTCTTTAAGGCGGAAGAACAGTTGCCTCGGTGTCTCCGCGTCATCACATTGGCTAAAAGCCTGATCCGTTCGACTTTCTCCAACCAGTTTTCGGGATAATTCGAACGTTACCCATGGAATGAGGGGGCCTCAGTTGAAGAACCAGGGCAAGATTGGAAGCGCTGGTCCTGGTGCCTGCGTAGATCATGATGGTTTTCACGATAACTTCTTTCTTCACGTTATCTGGAAGCTGTCCAAACTCTGCCTGACGACCTTGCTCTCGGCGACTAACACGAGTTTGGGGCGCTTGTCGGCTTGACGAGGGCTTAGGGTGCATGTACGCGGCAGCTTTACCAGATATCACGTCGACAAAGACGACGCAGCTGTCTTAAAGAAAAAAGAGTTTATTAGAGCGAAATAAAGAGTCAAAGAACACACAGGCGGCAAAGCAGCAGTTAACAAAATCACGTGCGTAGGCGAGTGTCGGCGAATCGAATGCCGTGGTGCCTGCTCTGGAGGTTTTTATCTTTCGGCGTGAGTGTTTCTCAAACCGTCGATTTACACCCAGAACCTTCTAATTCAAAGGAGATCACTCTAAGCCAGTGACGTCAGGGCAAAACGCTCTCCTTATCCTATATGAGATAACCTCGAGGCATAAAAATAAAGAATGGGACACGTGCTTCGCTTGCGACGCAGATAACACAGCCGGGCTGCAGCCGGGCAGTAAAAAAAACCAAATATATAAACACGCAAAGTATGGTTCGCGGCAGTATCATCTTTATATATGCATACGAAGGACAATACCAACATTGCAAAACAAAAAAAGAACTTTAAATATATTTATGACAATATCCTTCTCCCCCTTAGGCAATAGGAATAAAAACAACACAAATAATCAAAAACAGTCTGTAACAGTTGCCCGTTCTATAGGTTCAATATCTTCGCCATCATACTTAATTAGATACGACAGGTAATGTATTCGTTTATCTTTGAAGAAGCTTTAATTGATGTGAACAAAGACTAAAATATTAGGCCCATTCCAGCTGCTGTGATCACCATGGAATAGAAACTTGTAAGAATTGATTGCATAGCTTTGCATGTCCATAGAAAGAATAGCAACGATGGCTTGTTTTTGCAATACTATACCCTGATTGGCACTGCAGCAACAAAATAAAATCTTTTTCATACTGTCAACTATATGCACGTATAGTGATGCCGGTGGGTTGACACGAAGTGGTGAGGCATCGCAATGTAAATGGCTCAAATAAAAACTCCTAATGCACACCCAGAGGTTTTTTGTCGCTCGAAGTCACGGCAGCTCCGGACGTAGTGGGTGACGTCGGATGTAAGGTGGTGCCAGTAGTACTTCGCCTTGATTTTTCCAATTGTACGGGCTGTGCCGAGATGTCTGGAAGACGGATCGTCTGGGCACACTTCAGAAATTTCGTCACGAAGGTCTGCGGGAATGATAAGAAGATAATTCATCCTCGTTCTGGGGCTGAAGTTCTTCTTCACGAGAACGGAGTTTTTCAAGATGAATGCCGGTAGGTACCGTTTGAAGGTCCTAGGCACGGCGATGCTGCATCCTTCGAGATAGTCGATTATGGTGCGTAAGTCGGGGTCGGCACGCTGCTGTGCGGCTTGGTCACTCTCCGCCACGATTTCGAAGAACGCCCGTTCTTCACCAGAATCTTGTGCTGGTGGTTGTGGTAGCGCGGGACAGGCAGTCGGCGCCGGAGTGTTTCCTGTCGGATTCATAGACGATTGTAACGTCGAACTCTTGCTGGTGCACGCTCCACCACCCAAGACGGCCAGAGGAGTCCTTCAAATAGGTAAGCCAACACCGCGCATGGTGGTCTGCCACAAAATTTATTGGTCTACCATACACGTATGGGCAAATTTTGAAATCGCCCATATAATAGCGATCCACTATTTCCTAGACGCTGAGTAGTTTTTCTGCTTCTTCGACTGACCAAGGCTGCAAAAGGCGATTACTTTTTTGCAACCGCTTTGTTTTTGGAAAAGGACTGCACTCAAGCCTATATTACTGGCTTCCATGTGCGTTTTTGTTTCGGCGTCTTCGTCGAAACGAGCGAGCACGGGCGGGCTTTGCAGGGCGTTTTTGCAGCTCGGAGAAAGCTCTTCCTTGGTCATTTTCTGAGCTAAAATGGTGACTATCTTTCGACAAGCGTGTGAGTGGCCTTGCAATGCATGCGAAATTTGCGACGAAGCGCTAGTAGTATGCGCACAGTCCGAGCCATCATCCGCACGCCTTCTTGTCTTTCGGCCTTGTGAAGTTGGCAAAGGCAGAAGTTTTTGCCTTGTCAGGTCAGACTCCCGCGGTGTTGACTTTGTGGCCCAAAAACTTGAGCTCCTCGTGCGCGAAACAGAACTTTTCAGGCTTCAGCGTTACCCCTGTTATACGAATGGCCTCGAGTACAGACTCCAACCTTGCAAGGTGTTCGTCGAAAATCCGGGTGAATACCAAAACGTTGTCGAGGTATACGAGGCAAGCAGCCAATTCAGGCCAGCTAGCAGTGTCCATAACTTGTTGAAACGTTGCTGGAGCCGATGGACAGCCAAAACGGCATCACCTTGAACTCGTATAGGCTGTCTGGGGTTATCAGTATAAATGCGGTCTTCTTTGGGTCTCTCTCGTCCACCTCAATTGGCAAGTAGGCAGTCTTCAGATCCATCGCTGAGAACTACTTCGCATGGCAAAGGTGGTAGAGGGCGTCGTCGATTTTTGGCAGGGGGTACACGTCCTTTTTGGTGATTTTGTTTAGTCGCCGAAAGTCAACGCAAAACCTTATTGTGCCGTCTTTTTTCTTCACCAGTACTACCAGCGCAGCTCAGGGGCTTTTCGATTGCTGTATAATGTCGTCGCTCACCAGGTCGTAAAGGTGAGTCCAGATGGCTTCCTTCTCGTGCGAAGAGACGCGGTACGGTGACTATCGGGTAGGTCGGACTCCATCTTCGGTTATTATTCGGTGCTTCGTTAGAGGTGTCTGACTGTAGTTTCGAGTTCGACGAAAAACACTCCCTGTAGCGATGAAGCAAAGCCAATAACTGGTTCCTTTCTTCTTGCGGCAGCACCGGATTCATGTAGAAAGGATGCGTGAGCTTGAAGGTATCTTCGGGTGCGCGTTCAAAGTCGGCGACTGCGATCACGTCGCTTGCTTCTTGCGTTTCTTTGAGGAACGCAATTGCAGCGCCCTTGTTTATATGCTGGTAGTCGTCGGTAAAATTAGTGAACAAAACGTGGGATTGGCGTTGCTTAAAACGCGCAATGCGTCTTGCGACAGAGACACCGCGGTCGAGAAGCAACCTTTGGTCACTCTCTACGATAGCGTCGACGTCCAGGACCACATCTTAACAGTAGGCGCAGATCATCAGGCTTGAGCGTTGGCGATCCTAATAGGACCACGGTATTCAGGTTTGGTTCCAGCGTCATGCAGTGATCGGAGGAAAATATAGACTTGGCCTGTAGGTCAAATATTGCACCGTTGTCAGTCAAAGAGTCCATTTCGAGAATTACGTCACGCGCGCAGTTAGGCAAAATGACGAACGCCGCAGGTTGCGTTGTGCCGTCTATGGTGATACGCAATTGGCATGTTCCACTTGGCGTCACGAGGTGGCCTCCTGCTTTGTCTGGTCAAAACGTTCTTCAGGTTACGCGCGAATGGTCCGCTCATTACTGAGTAGTCGGCTCCAGTGTCTATGAGGGCGACCACATCAAATCCGTCGATGGACAACTGAACGTCAGACGCCGCCTTCCTCGAGTTCTGACTACGTCGTGGCGTCGTATCTATCTTGTACGTCTTCGTCGTCTTCATCGTATTTTCAGCGGCAGGTTCGGTCATGTCGGGTACGCGTCGTGCTGTTTTGCTGTCATCGTGTTGGGAAGTCACGTAACGGTTAGATTGGTCGTCGGGGTGAGGGAACCTCGTGAATCATGGTCTTCAGCGAGTCGCTGCGTCGTTGGAGGGTTTTCGTTTTTCCGCGGTCGTGCGACTTTAGCTCCTGAAGTTGCTGCTTTTAGTTCCCCCGCAGTGGGCTGGGGAATCTTCCACGTTTGAAGTCAGCAGTGCTACGGTGGGTCAGGCGACTGGTACTGGTGGGGCGACGGTGAACGGTTGAAGCGGGTTGGTACTCGGTTGGTGTCGGAGAGGTATTCTTCGATCTCAGTAGGGCGCTGGCCGGGTCTGGGGCGTGGGGCGTCGACGGAGAATCCTCGCAAACCGAGCCTCGTGTATGGACAGCGGTTGTAGATGTGGTTTCCCTCTCCGCAGTGTTATCACAGCGGGCAATTATCAGGCGTTCGCTACACGTCGGTCTTTCTTGGCGTCTGGCATTGGTATTCATGGGGTCAGAAGGGCGGCAGTGAACGGCGGTATGGCGGGGCCTCTTGACGACGGGTTAGAGCAGAGCAAGGTTGAGGAAGAGTTGCGGAGTTGGTCATCGCTTGTGGCTCACGGGGTGCTTCAGATGGCGTATGAGTTCCCAGCGCCTGTTGAAACTCTTTTCAGATGACGTCATTCAGGAAAGCTACTTGAGGTTGCGGCGTCGTTGGAAAAAGCTTCTGAAGCTCCTCCCTGACCACTGCTCGGATGGTCTCGGGCAACTTATCGGAGCCTAATGTTGCGGCACCGATGGTCTCCGAGAACAGCGCGTGGACAGGGCGGCCGTACTGCCTCGTTCAAATTTCTAGCATCTTGTCCATCGCTGCTGCTTCAGACGCGATATCGGCCACCGTTTTAGGGGGATGAGGACAAGGCAAGCAAAGAGTTCTTGCTTTACTCCTCGCATAAAATAATCTCAGTTCCTTTTCTTCTGTTATTTCCGGATCCGCACGGCTAAATTGTCGCTTCATTTATTTGACGAAGAAAAAAAATGGGCCCATCTCCTCCGCGAGGGGGACTCGAGTAAATGCGTCGCATAGGGGGTGGGTGTATTGCGTTAACGTTTAGTGTTTGGGGGGTTGGTGCTATCACGTGTACACCACGCAGCTATCACGCCGCTAGCACGCCGCTGACGACGTAGTTTGAATGAGTCAAGGATATAAGGCGCGTTCATAGCCTTTGATTCTGTGTCGGTTTTGTGGCGCAGTGGGAAGAGCACCATGTACCTCGCGTTCCGCCCACAGGTAGTGAATGCGTTGTATCAGCAGCTTCTTGGACGTAGTTTTGAATGAGTCAAGGATATAAGAGCGTGGTTGTAGCCTTCCATTCTGTGTCGGCTTTGTGGCGCAGTGGGTAGAGCACCATGTACCTTGCGTTCCGCCCGCACGGTCGTGGGATCGAAACCAGGCGCCGGTAGCTGTTATTTCTTTTTATAGTGTAGGGGGAGGCTGGCTGCCTGCGGACGCCGACGCACGGGTGACATCATGAGTTATACAAATGCTCTGCATTTAAAAGACTCCTTTGTTGGGGTGCTGCGTTCGAGTTTCAAGCAAAAGCGCAGCTCGCGCTTCTCTCAACAGGGTAGTTAAAGTCTAACAAACTCGCTTTTAAATTGAGTCCAGTCGGTTGAACAGCCCTTATGGGTCTCGAACCAAGTTCGAGCTACATCTTCTAAGTAAAAGAAGACATGCCGGAAAGTTTCTTCGTCGTTCAACCTTTTGAAGATGCGGACGCGCACCAGCTTCTCCAGCCATTCTTCAGGGTCTTCAACGGCGGCTCCCCTAAACGATGGCGGCTCCTGGGGCTGCTGTAGGACGATTGGCGACGTTGATTCTCGCACCATGGTGTTGGTTGCAGCTTTGTTTCTCTTGGGCACTTCTGGCAGAAGACAGAATTCGGGAATTATACCTCCCAGGCAGCGGCTGGCTCTTCGTGGCCTGACTTGGCGGCTTCCAGATGTCATACGTAGCATAATGGGTGAGTACCTCACACCTTACCAGATACCACGAAGCCAAGACGACGCAGTTGTATTGAAAGAAAACAAGTTTATTGGAGCAAACTTGTGCTCCCCTAACAACTCAAAAGAATACACAGGTGGCGAAGCAGCGGTCAACAAAGTGACTTTCGCAGACGAGTGTTGCCGAATCAAATCCCGCGGCATCAGCTCTGCAGGCTTTTATCTTTCGGTGCGAGTGTTTCTAAAAGCGTCGATTTACATCGACACATTGTAGATCAGAGACGATTATTCTGGGACTAGCGATAGTAAGGTGAAACAGTCTGCTTGTCTGAATGAAATAGCCCGTGCGGCATAAAAACAAAGAATGGAAGCCCCGCTTCGCTTGGGACACAGATAGCAGAGCCGGGCGTGGCCGGCAGTAAAAACAAACAAATAAACAAACCCATACATTGTTTTTGGCAATATTTCCAATGGGTTGAAAGATACCATCATAAAGACAGAATCCTTCATAAGGAGTCTGACGCTCTATAAGGAAGGGCTGTCAGACAAGGAGACACAATCTCTTCCAATTTTATAAACAGCATGTTACAAGAAGTATTCAGAACATTCGATTGGGAACAGGTGGGAGTAAGGGTAAATGGAGAATACTTCAGTAACCTCCGGTTTGCTGATCACATTGCCTTGCTAAGTAACTGGGTAAATTAATTGCAAAGCATGCTTACCACACTGGACAAACAGAGTAGAAATGTGGACCTGAAAATTATTATGCGGAAATGATCAGTAACCTCGAGAGAGCACAGCGGTTTGATATGGGTGGTGGGGCCGAGGATGTGGAAGCGAGTATATCCACTTAGGCCAAGTTGTGACCCCAGACCCCAACCATGAGGCAGAGATAATTAGGATTAGAATTGGGTGTAGTGAATCTGGTCGGCATTCTCAGATAATGATGACCGCCAGCATTTTTCTTGAAGAAGAAAGTGTGACAGCTGCATCCCACCGGTACGTCTCCTAAGGGGCAACATCGTGAAGGCTCACTCACAGGGTTCAACTTAAATTGGGGACTACTCAGCCAGCAATGCAACGCAAGATGATAGTTGCAACATTAAGAGACCGGAAGAGAGTGGAGTGGGTCAGAAAAAAAACGTGTTAATGATATGTTAGTATATATTATGAAGAAATTGACATGAGAAGGGCATGTATGTGAAGGCAAGATAACCGTTGGTCATCAAGGGTAGCACAGGACACGGATAATTGGAGAATAACGGGAGAGGCATTTGCCCTGCAGTGGGCGTAGATAGGCTGGGGTTGATGATGATGATTAGGATGATGCCGACACTTTGAGGGGGGTTTTTGGCCTTTGTGTTTTGCTTGGCACGTCGGAGGCCGTTCCTTGCGCTGCGTTGCAGGCAGGAATAGCCGGACATCCATCTCATCATCAGATCACCTGGGGGTGGTCAGCGGACAAGCCCTTTCGACCTGGCAGCGTTTCGGGTGTTCTTTCAGGCGCAAACACAAAACAGTGTCGGAAGCGCCACAGGTGGCACGGGCGGCGCGGCGGTGCTGGGAGCCTATGCGGGACCCCCGTGTCCATCAGCAGCCTCCAGTGGAACCAGGCAATGAGAAACCAGGGGCCAGAGCGGCATTGGTTTCGAAGGTGGCCATTTCCACCGGAGCTGCAGCTGGCTCAGCAAGCGGTGTGGTGATGGTTTAGTGCTGCCTGGGAAACCCTAGTGTGCGGGAAACGGCGGCACAAAGTCCAACTCACGCTACTGAGTAATTGGCGGAACCAGATGCCACTCCGTCGCCCGACAAGAAGCGTCTGCGCACGTCGCAAGGGGGAAAGAGGCGAACCTCTTTCGTGAATCTTGGAAGGTGATGTTCTTGTTGACTTTTAAGGTAACAATTTGTTCTTTTCCTTAAAGTTTTCTTCAGATACAATTTATTTTTTCTTGCTTAAAGTTCCCCTCAAAGTTCCCCTCAGATACATTATGGAGGTGACTAAATAAAGTCCAGTTACAGCTACCAATTTCACAGGGACCCTGCGTTAACAGCAAAGATCACACTGTTTGCAATTCACCATGTGCACTACAAATTTTAGTAGCAGCGAACTCAATCAACCTTAAGCTTTGTAAATACTTCCAACGTTGCTGTGAAATATTTATTACACTATTTTTTATATGTAATGCATATTTTCACTTAAACTAGAAGCCTCCCTTGAATCCTGAAACAGCTTCTCGGTATACTGCTGTGTAGCCTAGCTAATGAGTTATCAGTCAATGCTGGTGCTTACATAAGAAGCACTTCAACTATGCTGCACACGCAGACATTCCTACACACACACGTTCGTGTAAACATATGCTGAAAAGCACCTGCTCACATGACAACGCTCTCATTCGAAAGGATTCCTACCTCTGAAAAACGAGGAGTCGTCACCCGCCAGCTACTATGAGGTAACAGCAAGTTGACTCTACCTAAAAAATGATTCCCACCGGAAGGTATTCTCTTAATGCATGTAGTGCGCTACGCAGACACTTTATCAAAATATCCTGCAAAACTTACAAAGGCGCCCATCACAAGGACGTCAAGTAGTCAGAAGTAACCCATAGTCCAGCACTATATTTATGACTATTCACAAGGCGCAGCTTTGGAACGCTTAATGCTTTTTCGCACTGTTTTTGTTACTTTTGTGGGTAAATGTTAAAGCAACGTAAATTGACCCGCTGGTGAAACTAATACATCGGCCCAAAACACTTATGACGACTACTTACGCGAGGCATTTACGGTAAATATACTTACAATTCTCCTTTTACTCTCATTTCTTGGTGAAATTATACTCCTTGTCAGACATATTGGTCATAACATCACCTGTGCACTCCTCGGTCAGTTCCAACAGTCATTTCAGCATGTTCGAATGAAAAGGTATTGTTTCTTGTGGTCAGATACAACCAAAGCTTTTCGGACGTATTCAGCACCTGGTAGTAGTAAAACGTTACTTTTCGGCTTCTTTAGGCATCACGTAAAAGACGTGAAGCTGGCTATTACTGTGAATTTTACTTGTAAATTTCCACCCAACCTCATGTTTATGGAGTGCTCAAAAAACAGTCCGATTAAAATTACTTTTGGCCCTTACAACAAAAATTCTTCAATTGCTAAGATTGCTGTTACTTATGACTACACAGTTTTTTTCGGTATCTTGGGGCGTTTGATTGTTTTCGGGTATTTGGAAAAACGACCTAAGGTGGAAGAAGTTACCGGGGAGGTGCATGCGGTAAAAACGGGCACTCTATTTATCTGCGAGTGTGAGCTGCGTAATCTAGCCAGTAGTTGCATGGTGATGTTTCTTCAACCTTCTAAGCGCTGTCATTGGGAGGTCGAAGAAACAAATATTCTCTGTAATATGGCGCCTAGAGCGTGACTGGGTCTTTAAGAGTACGCTACATCATTTATTTCTGCGAAGCATTATGCAACGATACAAGGGCGCAGCGGCAGTCTTCTTCAATCCCGAGCACCTGGGGGTCATTGCGGATTTTCACAGTGCTACAAACCGTATTACGCGCCAGCTCTTTCATTCACCTTGGCCATGTATCCTGTGATGTGATGAATGTACACCAATTAGAATATGATGCCGGGACCGTGTAACACTAAAGTGGAGCCCAGCGCACTGGGGTATAACGCGTAACAAAATACCTGAAGGCCAGTTTGGGAAACTTGCTACCGAATGCGAAGATGACTTCTTTTGCGAAGAACGATGCCTCCGACCTACGAAAGAAATTGGCCTAATTGTGTGCGAGCACACCTTAGTTATTCACGAAATCTAGCACCTTTTTTATAGGTAATATAGATCCTGGTTTGACAATGTTGCTCGGAATTCGAGTCCAACATCGCCAAAAGACTGTATATCATCGCTTGGTATCATTGCAGTGCTCAAGAATTCCTACCATTATCGCCTTAGCCAAGCCACAAAATCTGAAATGGTAACATTGGGTCCCCAGAAACATTTAGAGATTTAATTGGACCACCCTGCAAACAGCAAAAGTAGAAAGGACCTTGCAAAGAAAATCAATCGCACCAACTGAAGTTTTCTACAAAATAACATCTTAGACTGTAGCCGTCTCGCATGCTTCAACGCAAATTACCAGATAATTTGTGTGAATATATTTGTAGTGACAATCTCATCATCGTCTTTATGAGCGTTAACATCATCCTACTATCAGGTGGCTCATGCATAGAACACGCTTGGCACACGTCTTGAGCGCACCTTCTTCTAAGCTGCTTGCCCTCACTTGGCGGAGCCATCGCCACTTCAATAAACGTGGGCTCGGCCACACTACATTGTCTGCCACCTCTCTGCTTTCTCGGCCATGACGCGGATGATGGGACACGATGGCAGCGCCCGCACCACCAGATCTACCACGGCTGATTCCTTTTGGCTCCGCCGTAAGCCACTCAACATCGTTAGTCATCTTGCAAAGCCATTTTTATGTCAATGGCCTCTGGTCCACGGACACCCGGTACCTGCTACCCTGCGGAAGGTGACTCATGCCCCTGTTGTCCAGATCCAGCGGCCAGCCCCCTGGCCCAAGGGCGTATGACGACCTAAAGGTCATCGTCTTCTACCACTACGGTATATATATTCCCCAGGCAACTATGCCAACGCAACCTGATACCTTCACCACCACCAGTCTTCCTTCATTACCGCCCTGTTCTCCCGTACTGGACCCTGTTAAGGCAATGGAGCTTTGCTACTCGGCTGATATTCACATCTCCAAGATTTCTAACGTCTTTAAAATATATGAATACTTAGCTGCGACATCTGCTTTCTTCAACTCAAGAGCCACTTAATCGTGAACGGCGTCTGGAGCCACCCGCTGCGCTCCGAGCTCAAAGGATGAGGTTACCTCAGATGCGGCTCCCATAGCTATTGCTACCACCATCTTGCCTAACGATCTACGGGAACTTTAAGGAGGCTGTTATGTGGCCTTATGACGGCTCAAGGAGGATCTTTGAATATAACAGTCATGGTTATGCTTACACGCCCATGCCTGTTAAGAATGCGCCAAAGCCATACTCGTCAGCACCAGGTCTTCCAATAGAACCTGCAGGTCCAACTTTGCCAGAAAATGTACGCTCCCGCTACGACTTTACCAGCAATAGAGTCGAGTTGTTCTTTTCTTGATTCGACACAACGTCATGACGCAGTACCACTGGTTGTCACATATGCTGCACAGACTCACGGCTGTACCGAATTCGCTGCCACTCTCAGTTGGGCAACTGTACCGCCTTTGATTCAAAGTACGGATGAGACGGGTATTCCCGACATCACCTTTACATGCATACGCCAGTCCACCCTCTGCCTGTGGTGCTACAGCTCCTAGTAGACGACGACAGCGCGAGGACATCGGAAGTCCAACTTAAGCTCGAAACCAATCAGGCTGTTTCAGAGTTCACAGATTCTACCAGTGGATCTCAACCCACAGACACCAAATGAAACCGGCAGACCTTTACTGCAGGATGAGAATGCAACACCCTTGTAGCTCGAGCGGCTCTTGTCATTGGCGTCCACGGCTGTTCTGTTACTCACGGAGCCCTCGCCAGTTGCCCGGTGCACACTGCAGCCTCAGAGTTTACGGAAAAGCACAGCCAATACCGTACTTCTGCCTTCATTGCACTGCACCACGGCGCATCTCCTCGCAGTCGTTCCGAGTTAAATCTTGCTGTTTGGACTTCCATTCCTTGCGGCAGCTGCTTAACATCCCCCAACGCCTCTGTGGCCGTACTCCAAGCCTCAAACTTCGGATGTTGCGCCCATCCCAGATGCTACCTCACCAACAACGTGGACCATTGTACGATTCGCAAGCCCCACTCATTCCACCATGGAATACCCACTGCTCTCTTCTCAATTAAGAAACGACACGTATATTTGTAAATATCGTAAGTACTTCCTCAAATAGCACTTCCGCTTTTCTCTACTGTACCGCACAGAAATGTGTCAATATTTGGCCCTTGAGCGTTTTCCAACAGCCTCCATAGTTTGCAATATTGCTCTGCGTGCTAGAGGAAAAGCCCTGTAGCGACGCAGTTATCATATTCATCGGCCTCGCTATTATCATTATTGTCAGGTGGCTCACACACCGAACACGCTGGGCTCGCGTCCGGAGCGCACCTTATCCTACACTGCTCGCCGTCACTATGGAACAGCCATTCGAACCTCAGTAACCGTGGTCTCTGCCACACTATCTCCTCGGCTGCACACCCAACCAAGATATTGGTTTCGGCTGAGATGATTTAGGACTAGCAAATAGCGCTTTGTGAAGCCATCTAAACTTCTCCCGTGGCCCACTCAAACCCACTCGAATCTTTATTTTAACTTCTTTCTTTTTTATATCCGGCGTCATTTCTCTATTCCGCATTACTTCAATTGTGACTTTATGCCCTGCTGTCAATCCACACAGAGTAGCATCTACGAGACAACAAACGGGCGGATCTCTCTGTTATATTCTACAAAGTCCAATCTCTTTTTTTTGGCTTTGTGAAGATAGCTATTTAGCATTACCACTATAATTACTAGGAAGTGGAGCTCCCTATAACCACAAGGGCGTGTGGGAGTCGAGAATGCTTAAGAAATATCGGGGTCGTTATCTTTAAAACGACATGTTAGAAGCAGATAGAACGAATGCCGCAGTACCTTTAGAAAAAAAACGCATTCCCACCTGAAACGTTCTCTGCATACGTGATTATGAAAATAAACAATTGGTTCATTGCTGATACAAGGCCTAAATGAAAACGGGAATATAGGACCACCAAAAAAGATATTAGAGCAATGTATTTCGTTAAGTTTTGACGTTGCTTTTATCACTCCAAAACAGTCAGAATCGCCACATCATGCTCAGTTCGTACCATTACTGGAGACTGTGAACAGCCTCAAGTTTTGAGGCATTTCTGGACGCTGGGGACCAAGGTGCCTTTTAACTACGGCGATCAAATTTTCCTCTTTATTCAGAAGCGAACCAAAACTGCGCTTGTGAAACACTCCGCACCTGGCCTTCTGTGCTGGCCGAGCTTACAGCCATCCGGGACAGACTGCAAGCGCTACTAGTAGTACTTTTCAAGACCCTGTAAATTTTATTGCACAAATTTGGACGGACTCAACGGCGGTCATACGGATTTGCGACGTGTAGCCTCCAACTCGTCTGTCTCAGAAGACATGTATAAACTACTGGACCCCTACCCTTACCCTGTTCGAATGTCGTGGATCGGCGTAATAGTATCACCGCTCATATTGCGGTGGATAGTAACTGTCACCTGACGTCGGTTCTACGGCCGATGACCTCGCTCGCCACTGACCCATATGAACAATTCTCCGAATAAAGAAAGAGCTGCGTCGCGCCACGCGCGCTCTACTCCCACCATGTGAAACAGTACCTTACGAGTGGGTTCGCTCGCTGGGATGAGTTCCGCTGCGTACACTTCGAGTTCGGCTGGCGCTCTCTCCTGCAGTAACCCGGGCGTAACTACCGCAATGCCACGCCAAATTTACCAACAACTGCCCCTCCTGTACGGCTCCTGCCAAAGACGCCGACACCGATCCCCTGTTATGGACGTGCACTTCCCTGAGTGCAGCGAGATCCCGACACGTTCGCGCGACACTACTGTATCTTTGGAGACCCCCTTTAATGAGCAATGGCTGTGGGAGCCCCACCACTGCTGTCTTCATGACTTCCCCCCGTATATGGGTGCCAACTTGCACTCGTAGGCACTCCTGCAAAAGGGCATACTCTCTCAAAAATGCGTCTAAAATAAGTGTACGGAATACATGTGGAAAACATGTGGTGTGGTATTTGTTGCTATAGTCACAAAAGGTACATGAAAAAGTGCCAAAAGTTCCTATTGTAACAAATCAGAGTATCACTTTTTTATTGCGAGGTGTATCTCAAGTAGTTATGCCTCAGGGTGTAGTACTCCTCCTCATTAATTCTGTGTTACCATCATTTCGTATACACGCAACGTGTCACTACCATTGCATCACGATGCAGTAGTTGTCACAAGCACAGAATAAGGACGACATATTCTAAGCCAAAGCTGTCTAGTTATATAAAACGCGGTGGGGCGTAGGGTACCCGGCGTAGTGCGTAAAATTTTGTATTTTTTTAAAACCTCCCCAAAGACATAAACGTATCTGCGAAAGGGCGCTGCTGCTGATACACTCACTCATTCATTCTGTACATTTTGACAGGCGAAGCTTAAAAACTACACGCACAGTTTATATCGAATATAGAAGCACTGCTTACCAGTCTCAAATCGGCGATGGTGGAATGCATATTATGTTGTGGTTGGGCATTTACTGCTCCAATTTCAGAGAAGACAAGTCCCGTGATGAACAAATTATAAAACATGTCGTTTATAATACACATCGTTTATAAATCAACCCGCCAGCTTGCTACGATTTGTTTGGGACGAACACGGTTTCTGGCGAATGTGCAGATCTTCTAAACAAATATTGGGATTGTGACGTAAGTGTCTTTGTAAAAAATACTTTTTCATTGCAGCCATGCACTGACATTTCTGGGCAGGCGATAATAGGTTAGCCGCATTGGTTCTTCATACGAGATAAATTTAGATGAGTGTTGTCCTTTCGTTCGTTTATTTTTACACAAATACCAATCGAAATGTACCACGTAACAAAGAAACTGCGCTTGCAGCGATTCACATGGAAAACATTTTTCAACCGTTTTCTCTATCTGCAGAAGATGTTCTTTCGCTGTTACACAGTGAAGTTCAATATATAAATATTTATTATTGTTTTCTTGCAACAATTCCGCTGAGTGCGAAAAAGAAGCTGTCACATCATAGGTACGCTCACGATGGCAATAGTTTTTTTCATGATGGCTGAGATGAAATTATCAGCAATGTGCCAATATATTACCCTTACATTTTTGGTTGTCGTGCATTTTGTTAATATTTGTTCAGAAACTTCCTCGCCGTTACTTCCTTTTTGTTTGCATTGATGTGTTTAAAATTATATGGTATATGCAAACCAGTCCTTGAAGCAAGCGCTGATGCATGTGGTAAACACACTATACAACTAAGGGCCCACGCGTATGATGCTCCTCATTGATCAGTAAGTAATCGTATATTGTTTGATACTACTTGGCGCTCCACATGAGGGACACTTTGATGGCCCATTTTTCTGTTTTCCCGATTTGCGAAGTTAGTAGTGTGACAGTCTAAGCGTCACGTTGAACAAAAAGGGCCCGGTCTAAACTCCTTAAAACTGTAAACTTAGTCAGCCAGGTTAATGCTGACGCGCATGAACGTATAGCCCAGCCGCCGGGGCATGCAGAGGAAGCCTGCGTGGCCACGACTGCGTGGCTCGCTCAGGCAAGTGATACTGCACAAGCGATGCTCTCAGCAAGCGCCTCAGCTAAATATACTCTGAACCCCGCGTTCAACGTACAGCGAAGTATGCGGTGTGACGCGACAATTCACTCATTTCCGAAGAGGCGGGTGGAAGCTCATCGGGACGACGAAAATCTGTTTGCGAGAAAGGAGTTAAAGAGGTTTTCGCTCGATAAAGCCCACGAACGAATTCTGTGAACACGTACTAGCTAATAAATAACCAACGTGGAAAGTTACATATATGTAATGTCAATAAATTAGAGCCAAACTCTAGCCTTTCGGAATGATGGACGTGCACGCGTCCCTGCAACATTAAGGCTCTTTGGCTCTGCAGGTATAAAGCTGGAAACAGTGAATGTCGTGAAGGGGTTCAGGAATAGTGATGAGCTGTGTGTTCTACGTTTCTTGGAACATTAGCTTGGCTCTATGTTTAAGGCAATGAATATTATGGCTGATATGGGCCTGACAACCTTATTCACGAGTCAATTTTTGTGATTAATGGTGAACCGGCCATTAGGAGACTAAAATCTATTACGATATACCATTTCGGCGCTAGTTCAATTTATCAAGCGACATTCTCCCCCTTTATTTGTGGGGATGGCACGTTATTGTCACAGGCTTTAAAAGCTCAAGCTCATTCCCCAACCTGATTTGATGCAATGTTACTTTAGGAGCGTGCAACAGAACATTGCCGCCACCTTCGTGGTAACTTCTCACCCTACGTGGTGGGCAGCCGAGCAGACAACGTCGTGGTTGCTTGCAGGAGAGATAGTAACTTCGTGATGTCGCAAATAACACTTGGGTCATGAAACACTGCAGATTCTATGGCCCACCGGGAACAAAGTTTTTCCCTTTTGGAACACGAATATAAATAAGGACCAATAAACGCAACGGAACACGCTGTGTGCACCCGCATGAAGTTGTGTGTTGTTCACATTTATTCTACTGTACGTGTGTTTTAGACGATTGGTTTTATATAGTGCCGATGAAAGTGATACGGCAGCCGTTTTAAGTATAAAAAAATATGCAGTGCCCAATTCGTCGGAGGTAAACCATGGACGGATCCAAAATGGTTGCTTTATGCGCTTGAATATTCCCGTGGCCTAATGTAAAAGGCCTAGGTTTGCTGGAGAGAGACTCCCTTTTTAAAGTTCACTCTCTTTGCACCATTGCTTATATGTCAAATATCTTCATGTCTTGGAATGACGTGTCATTCCCTGTTGACAAATGAGCCTGTATGTGGTTGGATACTGCAAGTGCCAATGTCTATCTCCTTTTGTAATAAAATTCGGGTACATTTTTCTTCTAATCGTCGCAGTTTTTGTCACTCCATGGAAGCCATTGTATTTATTGGTTAGCTGTGCGAACTGTCGTTTACCAGTGACAGGGCACGCTTATCAAGTCACAGGGGCCAGTGAATTGGGTAACCAGAAATTAACGTCATTGTAGAGAGCTGGTCAGCTATTTAGGCCTTAATGACACGGTTTAATTCTGTAATATTCAGTGCGTTGAATAAAGAGTAACGCAGCCCTAACGCACACTAACAACCAACCAACACTGTTATTTTGGGCTTTTATATTTTAATATATCGAGGAGGTGTGTGAATAGCGTTGGAGAAAAAAGGCCGAAAGCAAAAGTGGCGGATATGCAGCACTCGGAACATTTTAGGGTGTTCTGACACTGCAACACCAGCCATGGGTACGTCCTGTGCTACAATACACCTGCAGTACGAAAAGCTCATAACACTTTCGTGGTTTTTCAGAGTTTCGGCGTGATGCCAAAAAGCGAACCCAAAAGCGCATGGCGTGCAATAAACCCTGAGTGAGTTGGCATGTGGGTACTTCCGCGCTATTTTTCTTCCGAACACTTCCAATACTTCGAAGGGTAAATGTGCGCTCTGAATCGAATTGCAAACACCATTGGCAAGTATTTGAAATTTTGAATACTCGCTCAACTTTACTTTTTTCCTCTGGGTGGCTGGAAGACAGGCGCTTTGCCTACACCTTTCTACCTACAGTATATCCTAACGTAAAACGTAACGCCAGGTGGTGAACCATCACAAGAAATTAAACAGTGACAGATGTAAGGAAGAGACCTATTGAAAGAGGGTGTTTGAGCATTTCATTTCTGACGGCGGAAGTCCAACGCTTAAGCCTATAAGCACAACTAGAAACCGAACCCAGCGGGGCCACGGTAAAATGTAAGGCCCAAAGAACAGCGTAGCCGAGTCTTTCAAGATGACGCAAGCGTGTAGTATACACCTTTCTCGCTAAGCACATCGTTTCAGCTGAACTCTCAATTTGGTAAGCCGATTTTAAAAACCGAAAGCACCCTCTTTCTTTTGGAAGAGGGCGCACTGGTTTCCACGTAAAACAGCCTAGAACCTTTCGTATTCACTAGACGAAGATGGATGGGGTACTTGCGTTGATCAGTAGCTTTACGTGTGACACTTTACATGGACAAAGTGCTAAAGTGAAATAATAATGGTTACATATAGGAATCATGGCGGCGTAAGCCACCTTGTTTACGCTCTCTTGGGGTGTGCAGCGACCCATGACGACTGGATTTAGCGCAGTCACGTTCATTCGACTCGCCGAAAACGTGCCTACTGCCGCAACCTTGGACACCCTTTTCTTCATTCCAGCCAACACAAAAAACGGGAAGCTATATTTGGCGAAATTCAGCCTGTTGGATTACACTGCTCGCGTGGGAAAACACCGGTTTAGCAGACCACTCTGTAGGGGCTCTCCCACAATGAGACGCCGGCGTGGCCAATGACGACGGCGAAGGAGGGCGCCCCTCTTCAGTTGTCGCACTTTTCCTATACATCCACTAAGTACTAGTCTTAGAATTTGAACTTAACATTCTTGCTTTGGCACTAACTACACATTAAGTGATAGTGTGTTCTGAAACTTTGTGTCTACAGTAGAAGACGGCCGGCATAAAATCAATTTTTACAACATTGCTTTTAAGAGCAGAGCTGTTTAGGCTTCAGTTTCGTGCTGTCTCGTTCGCAAAAACTACGAAGAAAATACACCAGTGCACGTAAGCGCCTGACGTGCGGAGCACGCGGTGTCATCCATGCTTGCGCGGAGGCTGCGAACAGGTGAGGAGATCGTGAAAATGTCAATAAAACAGTCCCGGCGCATCCGCGTCTAAAGTGAGAAACAGGGAGAAGAAAACGTTTATTGAAACAACAGGGACCGGGCAGCGGAGAAAAAGAGTTAGGAGCTGTGGGCGGCCATCCTATTCCGGTAGGCCCGCGTGCCGCGGATGCTATCTTCGCCCGAGAGATCACGGCCTCCTAGTCTTCGAGCTGGCAGCTCTGCAACACGCACTCCCACTGCTCAAGGGTATTGGATTTGGGAGGTTGATGGTTCGTGGGGCACGTCCAGACGAGATGAGCTGTGGTGTTAGGCTCATCGCATTGGGGGCAGTTAAGTGGGTAGTTAGTAGGAGAGATGTGGTTGAGATGGTGCTGATTGTACTATGTGTTGGTTTGAAGTCGGCGCCAAATGCGGGAGTCTGTGGTAGAAAGGGAAGGGTGAGAAGGAGGATAGGTGCGCCGGAGTGCTCTAGAGTGGTAGAGGATGTCGGTGCATGTTTGGCAGAGGTGTGTAAAGGGAGCTGGCAATGTTGGCGGCGTTGTTGTCCTCTTCTAGGAATTCCCGGTGAAGGAGAGCTCGGGTGGTGGAGTGTGCCACCTCATTCCCAGGGAGGGCAGCGTGGCTGTGTGTCCACACTATGCGGGCATGAGGGAGGGTGGGGCATTGAGAAAGGATGGCCAGGGTAAGAGCCGAGACTCGTCAGAGTGTAAAACGACGGGAGCCAGCTTGTGAGTCCGACATAATTGATACGCTGGCACTTGTGGCTTGTGTCAATATGAGGGCAATGGCTGCATCTTCGGCCGTGGTTATAGAGCTTGTGCAGACAGTTGCCGAAGTTAGGAAGGCATTCTCGAAGCGGGCGACAGCGACGTGGGCGGAGCGTTGAGTGTAGGTAGAGGGTCCGTATAGAGGGTGGTCGGGTCGCTGCCATATTTCCTGATGAGGTGGCATGTACGGTGCTCACGACGGCCGGCGTTGTACGTAGGGTGCATATGGTGCGGAATGAGGAAGACATGGATGTTGTGTCGTATTGATGGAGGTATGTGTTGTGGTGAGTCTAGTGTTTGCACCGACTTCCTGCCTAGCGTTTTGAGCAGATGATGACCGGCGGGTGTGAGTTGTAGGCGCTGTAATTGGTCTTCGAGATGGGCTTCAATATTCTCTGAGAGGGTGCTATGTAGACCCTGTGACAATAGGCGGTTGGTTGAAGTGAAAGTGGTCTGGCCGAGGGCTCTCTTATAAAATTTGCGTATGAGGACATTTATCTTGGCATGTTCTTGTGGTTTTAAGGTAAGGTATGGAGCCCCGTAGGTGATACGGCTGATCAGCATTGCTTGTACAATGCGGCAGTTGTCTGTTTCCTTTAGTCCGTGTCGGCAAGAGCACAATCGCCGAATTAGGTGTGTGAGTTTGGAGACTGTCTGTAAAAGTCTGGGGAGGTACGTGGCCCCGGAGCCATCGTGGTGGTAGTGGACTCCCAGTATGCGGAGGACCTTGACGGTAGAGATTGCTTGCCCATGGAGAGTGAGTGAGGGTTCGGATGTAGAGTTTGGTCGGCGCCCCCGCGTTCGTGCTCGGAGGAGTAGGGCGCATTTTGATGGGGCCCAGCAGAGGCCACAGGTTTGCAGATATTGGAACGTAGTGTCGATTGCCTGTTGCAGACTATCTTGCTGTTGTCCGGGAGAGCCTTTGTTGTACCATATGGGGAGGTCGTCTGCATATAAGGCGTGCGACACTTGGGGAATTCGTTCAAGTACTTTCGGGAGTCCCATAAGCGCTATATTGAAAAGTAGTGGTGAGACAACCGAGCCTTGGGGAGTGCCCTTTGCCGGGGTATGGATGGTCTCCGTCTCGTAAGGGCCAATGTGGAGAGTGCTAGTTCGATTTGTCAGATAGGCTCTCACATAGTTATATGGGCAGATCCGCAGCCCGTCGTTTGAAGTTGCCGGAGAATGGCTGTGTGAGCTACGTTACCGAAGTCACCTTGTATATCAAGAGCAAGGACGGAAGTGGGGTGTAGTTTGCTGAGGCAGTCGAGAACCCCTTCTTTGAGTTGAAGGTGGACGTCTTGCGCCGAGAGGTGAGTACGGAACCCGTATATGGTGTGAGGTAACTGGTTGGTGTCTTCAAGGAAGTCCGTCAGACGACGAGTCGCCAGATGTGCATAACGTTTGCCCACACAGGATGTCAGGGATATCAGTCGTAAGTTCTCAACAGTGATGGAATTGGGAGGCTTTGGAAGTAAAGGGATATCTGTGTGGCGCAACTAAGGCGGTATTGTGCCATTAGCCCAGTGGTGGTTGTAACAGGCAAGGAGAGATTCTAACAGGATTACGAATGTGTGGGTAGTATAAATCTGGATTTTTATAAAGTCGTTGAGTGCGCTTGTCTCGTGATTCTAGTCTTCGTTATTGCGGAATTGGTACACCATGGATTACCAACTCGCCCAATCCTACAGCCTAAGCTAAGATTACGAAGTAGCTTGTACATTATTAAATCATGTCCGGGTGCTGTTGTGCGGTTAAAGAGCCATCGAGCTGACGATTGGGGGTGCCAGCGTAGTCCGGGTGCGAGGGAGTTGTCAGTGGTGATGCGGGTCCGAATAACTTGTGACGAATCTGTGAGAGTCTTTGATCAGGTGGTTGAGAATGGTTGTGGACAAGTCGGGCAATGTTTTGCGCAGTGCAAGATTTGGTTGGGTGTTTCCCAGTAGGTGCGTAGGATGTGCCAAGCTTTCTTGGTTGTAAGAGTGCCATTCATTTGGTCACAAAAGCCGCGCCAGTTTAGGGCTTGCAGTGAATTGGCGTATTTGAGAGCCTCTTCTGTAATCTGCGCAATACGACGTTTAGGATTGTGATATTGTTTATTTCGGGGCCATCGGGTGAGTAGGCTACGTCGTGCTGTCCATAGATGGTCGAGATAGTTGTCTACTGCCGGTTGATTTTGCGTGAGCGTTATTTTCTTAGTTTGAGAAGTTTGCAGATCAATGATTTGTTGCGTCCATTGTTCTACATTATCAGTCGGCAGTATATTTAGAAGTAGAGCTTCGCGGAAGGCTTGCCAGTCACTGAGCTGCGCCGTGCCCTCTTGCGAAAGATACTGGTGAGTGGAACGGTCAGATCAAAGATGTAGTGGTCACTGGCTAAAGTATCTGGTCGCAGATCCCATACAAGATCGGTGGTGTTGCGGCTGAATGTCAAATCCGGTGTGGTGTCTAGTGTCACGCTGGTGCCTACACGTGTTGGCTATGTCAAATTGTTCTGCAGGGTGAAGTGGTGATGATGTTTTCTTGTAGCAAAGCCGTGCCTTTTTTGGAGACGTGGGGATAGCCCCGTGTAACGTGAGGTGCGTTGAGATCGCCCAGGAGTAGGCATAGGTTGTGGCGAACATGCCGCACCGCCGCGCTGAGGAGGACTTCGAATGCGGATAGGGGTTGTTTTGGCGGGCTGTAGAAGTTCAGTATGTATAGGCTTGGTACTTGCGGCTTATGAGGAAGGATTTCAATGACGACATGGTCGAATGGCGACGTAAGTGGTATTATTTGGGCTCTCAGTGACCATTCAATGATGATGGCCGTGCTCTTGTCAGGGGGATTAGTGTGTGTATCATAACCGCAAAGGCTGGGGCATGGGGTGTCAGTTTCTTGCAATAAAATGACATCCGGCGAGTTTGGGGAAACGTAAAGGTCAAGGGCTGATTTTTTATTTTAAACGATTGGCAATTCCATTGGTAGCTGGTCAGGGGTACTTGTGTTGCGGATCTATTGGTAATCAGGTTTAGACCTCTTGGCTTGAGGTAGGTGGTCGAGGAGTAGGGCAAGCTCAAGCAAGGAAATGCGTTCTGAAACAAGATCGAAGATAATTTTGGCAGAGTCGGTTATCTTTTTGCTGCGGTAATCTGTAGACTGTTGTACCTGCTGCTGAATTAATGGGATACTGCGGTCCGTAAATTGTGCGTCAAAGATTTCCTCTACGTTGTCTTGTGTGAGGGGAGGAGCAACCACGGGGACTGGAGGGAGTGGTTGGGACTGAGGGGCTCGCTCTGCTTGAACAGTTTCTACCCGGCGTAGGACGTCAGCATTTTGTTGGTGTACGTTTTTAATGAGGTTGAGGAGTGGCGGGGGATAGTGGTGGGGAGTGGGTGAGTGGGGTTAGCGGGGGATAGTTTTGTGTGTCGCGTTGGGAGGGGGGGGAGTTCAGCAGTGGGAACACGAGAGTCAAGAGCAGACCAGCTTACCTTGTCGGAGGCTATTGTCGATGTCTTGCTGGTCGGCGAGTTGGGAATGAAGCGGCGTGGACAGTCTTTGCCTGCCGTGGTATGGGATTGGGAGCACAATCGGCACTTAGGGATACACACATGGCCTGTTGATGGAGTCGGTTATCTGCAGTAGAGGCATTTTGGGCTGTGAGGGTTAGGCCACACGTCCATGCGGTGCCCCAGTTCACCGCACACGCGACACACTTGCACGGGGCTGCGAAAAGGTCGGCAGCAGAGAAGCATACTGCCCCCTTCACGTAAAAAGGCACGCGAGTCCCTTGGAACGTGAGAAGCACGGAGCGGGTGTTGCCCATGATGCGCGCGTGGAGGAGGGTCGGGTATTTTCCTTGGAGATAAGCGCTTAGGTTGTCCTTGTTTATGGAAAAATCAAGACCATGGATGACCCCGCGACAGGTTCCTGGTGGTGGCTTCATATATGTAGGGAATTGGTAGGTCGAAGTTGAAATTTGTAGTTGTTGTATCTCGCTGAACCTTACGGCCAGCTCGGGATCCACGGTGCTTGCGACGAGTACATTGGGAGTAGTTTGTACCAACAGAGTGACGGCTCGATAGAAATTCTGAAGCGGCAGCTGAAATTTCGTTGACATAGATTCGGTCAGTGCAGCGGTGCTCAGGGTAGCAACGTTGAGGCCGGCTTGTGGACGGTAGACGACCGTGTAGTTAGTAGGTGGTAGACGTGGCAGAGGCTCGCGTGGCGACAGCTTGGGAGCCGGCGCTTTGTGTGCCTGAGGTTGCAGGTGGCTTCCCTTGACGTAGCGGCGGTAGCAGTTCTCTTCCTGGCGCATTTCTTCGGAGCCGTAATTCATGAGTTGTCTGGCTTGAGGGTTCGCCCGCTGTCAGGGTCAGTATCAAGGTACCAAACGACCTTGACCTTGATAATGACCCTGACAGCGGGCGACAGGGGACAGCGGGCTCGGCGATGTGTGTGGAGGAAGCGCGTCATTCATCTCGGGCCCGAGGCGCCGGAGCTAGTAAAAAAAAGTGTGGCTACGCCTACAATGTAGGCCTAGCGGAGTCGGCGTGGTCGCAAATCTCGTTCGGTCATAATTCGGGCAGCAGGGTTCCAATGCTGCTCACCGAGATGTCGAGTGGTGCCTTTCGTCGTTGTACAGACGCTGGCGACAGTGTTTGGGCCGTAGTGTTGTGAATTCACAGTTTGGCAGCATAAATTGAGAGTCGAAGCAAGGCACTGGGGACTGCGTCAGCCCCTGGTGGCGGATCTCTGAAGTGGGGAGCCCAGAAAAAATAGCGCTCCACACGCAGAGTTAGCAAATTCGGTTCCTTCAGATTCAAGCCCCTGCACAAACGGTCAACTTTGAATGAGACGTGAAAGTCTGCGAAAAATTGCAGATTGCCTGTCAGCCATGCAGTTGCACAGTTGCACCCTTCAACTTCACAGTGGGCCAAGCGTCTCAAAACAGCTCTAATAGATTTCTTACTGCTGCACATGTTTTGCATAACCCCCGCTAAAGTCATCTGCACGTACATAAACGAATTTGCTTTCTAATTTCTTCATGGTAACATATGAGCGATTCTTTGGGAATCGTTTTATTAGGAAGTGCAGAGTAGTTCCATGGGCAATTCCTTTGTTGAGGGGACTCTCCTGGGTATAGGAAAAGGCCACTACTTCTACTTATTTTGGCTAGGCTCTACGACCAATGAGGCGTAATTTGTATTTCTCTTTTTGTGCATTTTCTGCATGAGACAGGCGTGTATACTAGCAAGTTCCTTTTTTTGTTCCTTCACTTAAGAAGTTTGGTGAATTTTACAGGAAGTGCGACGGTTTAATAATGTCTTATTCAATTTCCGTCAGACCTAATATTCCAAAACCAACATGCGCAACAGCTATTATAAAATAATAACAAATATTCAATAGATCTGTGAAATATTCTTCCGAGTTTGCTTTCCATTTATATAAATATAATATGCTAGCTTAGAAATGAAAAGAAATCGTTCGCTGTCAAGACCGCCGGCCCAGTGTAGTTAAAAAATTTGAATACCCTTGTGGGGTTTCTATTTCATAATCAATTTCTTTAGGTTATTTGTTAGTATTGCAAAGTGGTTCCCGATGACACGAACCATGTAGAGATGAAGCAATGTTTGTACATAATGATGAATAACTATTTACGTCAAGCCGGAATCGAGCACACAGCTCTTCGTCGTCATGCTTGGTGGTGGGCCATTGCGCAGCGGGGATTGTCCCGTCCCGTGACATCAACTCCCCGGTCGATGGCGACCATCTCGTACGACGCCGAGAAAATTGGCGATTGTAGGCAGATGAGTGTTCAGATAAAAATGCAGTGACGAATCACTTGCCGCCACGGATGACGATTATGGCGTTGATGATGCCTGACCAGGCAACAGCAATGGCTTCAACCGCGGCGCAGCACCAAAGGTTCTGTAGCCACGTCGGACGGATGGACGGGGGAACACATGTTTGGCTTGTCTCGGAACGGCTCGTTTCGTCTGGTCTTGATTCGGGTCTTTCGGGCAGGGAAACACAGGGCGGGGACATCGTCTTGTACTGGTCTCTACTGGGCCGGGGCGCCCCAGCGCGGCTTCGTTGTCCATGGCGGCTGCGTCCACGCCGATGCGATGCGATGCTGGGGCTAGGATGGGGATGATGAACCCACACACTCCACCAAATTTACCGTGCTGGCAGATGACACGACTTGTGGTGTAGTGGCGCCCTCTGTTGAGCGCCCGCGCACTGTGTGCGTTTGTGTTGTATTAGGTTGTTACTAGATGTCGTTGCGGTGGGACGCACGTGATGCTAATGATCCAATCACGTGCGTATGCGTGTCCGGTGGTGCCGTCGTGATGTGAAATAAAGCTGCGTTCCAATTCGCGGACAGCTTCGTAGACAGCCTACGAAGCAGTCTAACTAGACGTCTAAAGGAATGAAATTGGAACGGCGCCGCGAAGCGAACACCCGCGGTAAGAACACCAGCGCAGACGACAGGTGATAGCAGACATTGAGTTGCGCAAGCCGCAGGTTTCGTAACTATTATTACCGTTGTTATTACAAATGTTACGTAATTAAAAAACTAAACAAAGTCATCTTCGTCACTAGTAACTTATTTATATTTAAATATTTAAATAAAGAAGGAACAAGTGCTTTTGTTTTACACATTATTACGCAAAAAGGTGGCGCTGGCGTCACCTATTAGTTTAGACAGGAAGGTAGCCTGCATCGTACATGACTTCGATGCTGTCTCCTTGAAGCAGTCTTCGTTCGAATTGGAACGGGGCTTAACATGGCGTACTGTCCGCGAATACGGCAACGAAGCTGTCTAAACGATAAATTGGAACGCACCCTAAATCATTCTTTGTCTGGGGTTGTAACAGCGAGGTCGCACTCTTCTTGTGGGCTTGTGCGTATGCCGGCGCGGTGCGCCTTCGCTCCCGTCGCTGCCGAGGCCGCTCGCCGTCGCCCACGACACGACACAATCCATGTAACCATTAAGCGATGTATTTACATAATGGTGAATAACTATATACATCAAGCCATAACCGAGCCGAGCCTGGCTGCGCCGCGCACGCATCTCTTCGTCGTCAACCTTGGTGGTTGCCCATCGCGCAGCGGGGATTGTCCCGTCCCGTGACAATATGATCCGACATCGGTGATTTCGATGACAAGAATCATCGGTTGGATTTTATTTGTCTGTAAGTGGACTTCAGACCTATTTGGAACATTTTTAAAAGTATCACGCGTTTCTAAAAATGAAAGTATTGCGTTTATTTGGTTTCACTTCCGAAGAATTAATGCTTTTCAGAATAAAGTGGAAAGTGAAAATAACCACGCCTAGTAATTTTCAGGGATTGTAAAGTTCTCGTGTGGTAATCTTTATTCGGGAAAAGGAACTACGTCGAGCATTAAAGGCCAGGTGTTGTCTGGGATCATTAAAACTCCAAAATGTGAAATTTTCGAAAATTCTACATTTCTAAAGTATTTCCTTTGTAGTTATAAGCTATTTGTTGTATAAAAAAAGTCGTAACACTTGGCCATCATGTGAAAATGTATGCTGCCCATATTGACTATTGATGCGTGGCACCTGTGTCTGACTGGCCAGGGCGACGGAGAAAGGAGACGCCGACAATGCTGGCGGTGGTAGTGGCGGCCCGAAAAATGACCCATACCCACTTAGGAGGATTGGCCAAGAAGAGTTGTTTTCATTACAATCAATCATGTGAGGCAAAATAATGGAGCAGAAGAAAGAATTTGGTCTAGGGTAATTAGCGAGAGAGAGAGAGAGAGGAGAAGGACGAAAAAAAACAGAGAGAAGAGCAGGAAAACTATAACAAAAATCAGCCCAATCGGAATGTTT